>WSYH01012321.1:0-19000 GCA_036426205.1 Ascaphus truei | reverse complement strand
TCTTGCCAAACTAACCTTATTTGTTTCTTTGATGAGGTAAGTAGGAATTTAGACCAGGGTAATGCAGTTGATGGGGTCTACTTAGATTTTGCAAAGGCTTTTGAGACGGTTTCACACAAGAGGTTGGTGTACAAAATAAAGAAAATTGGACTCAGTAATAATATATGCACCTGGGTTGAAAACTGGTTAAAGGACAGACAACAGAGGGTTGTCATAAATGGAACTTTTTCAGGTTGGGCTAAAGTCGTGAGTGGAGTACCTCAAGGATCGGTACTGAGACCCCTGCTTTTTAACTTGTTTATTAATGACCTTGAGGTTGGGATCGAGAGCAAAGTCCCCATCTTTGCTGATGATACTAAATTGTGTAAGGTAATAGGATCAGAGCAGGATGTAATTTCTCTTCAGAAGGACTTGGAGAGACTGGAAACGTGGGCAGGTAAATGGCAAATGAGGTTTAATACAGATAAATGTACGGTTATGCATTTGGGATGCAAGAATAAAAAGGCGACTTACAAATTAAATGGAGATATATTGGGGGAATCCTTGATGGAGAAGGATTTAGGAGTGCTTGTAGACAGCAGACTTAGCAATAGTGCCCAATGTCATGCAGTAGCTGCAAAGGCAAACAAGATCTTATCTTGCATCAAACGGGCAATGGATAGAAGGGAAGTAAACATAATTGTGCCCCTTTACAAAGCATTAGTAAGACCACACCTTGAATATGGAGTACAATTTTGGGCACCAATCCTAAGAAAAGACATTATGGAACTAGAGAGAGTGCAGAGAAGAGCCACCAAATTAATAAAGGGGATGGACATTCTAACTTATGAGGAGAAGCTAGCTAAATTAGATTTATTTACATTAGAAAAGAGGCGTCTAAGAGGGGATATGATAACTATATACAAATATATTCAGGGACAATACAAGGAGCTTTCAAAATAACTATTCATCCCACGGGCAGTACAAAGGACTCGGGACCATCCCTTAAGGTTGGAGGAAAGGAAATTTCACCAGCAACAAAGGAAAGGGTTCTTTACAGTAAGGGCAGTTAAAATGTGGAATTCATTACCCATGGAGACTGTGATGGCAGATACAATAGATTTGTTCAAAAAAAGGTTGGACATCTTTTTAGATGGGAAAGGTATACAGGCATACCCCGCATTAACGTACGCAATGGGACCGGAGCATGTATGTAAAGCGAAAACGTACTTAAAGTGAAGCACTACCTTTTCCCCACTTATCGATGCATGTACTGTACGGCAATCATCATATACGTGCATAACTGATGTAAATAACGCATTTGTAACAGGCTCTATAGTCTCCCCGCTTGCGCACAGCTCCGGTACAGGTAGGGAGCCGGTATTGCTGTTCAGGACGTGCTGACATGCGCATGCGTGAGTTGCCGTTTACCTATTGAGCGATATGTCCTTACTCGCGAGTGTTCTTAAAGTGAGTGTCCTTAAAGCGGGGTATGCCTGTACAGGGAAATACCAAATAAGTATACATGGGAAGGATGTTGATCCAGTGATTAATCCGATTGCCAATTCTTGGAGTCAGGAAGGAATTAATTTTTCCCCTTAATGGGGTTTTTTGTTTGCCTTCCTCTGGATCAATAAGTAAGTATAGATATAGAATAAAGTATCTGTTGTCTAAATTTAGCATAGGTTGAACTTGATGGACGTACGTCTTTTTTCAACCTCATCTACTATGTAACTATGAGTTCTCACAGCAATTCAGTGAGCCCTTTCTTTGAGATTGTAGCTATTTTCGGATACTGCGGTTTGGCAGGCATCCAACTCAGTTCCTGGAGAGCGGACTCAAGGTATTTCCCATTGAAATGCATTGCGCCATTCATTTCAATGGGGAGCTCCGCTTGTCCTCTCGGTCGCCACCTGCTGGTCTTCCTAGGTATAGGGCCAAAAACCTTGCAATCTCCATTGACTTCTATGGAGCTCCAATGGTGACCTATGGGACAGTGCCGGCAAATGGTGGGTGAAAAGGCGGGAAGGGGAACAAACGGCCATAACATACAAACACAGTTAACCCTTTCCCTCCCGACCTGATCCCAGTGTATATGTTTGGTGCAACCACTGTAGGAGCAGGAACACATGTAACCAGGAACATACATTAAAACCAAAGGGGAATCCATTTTGTGCTGAAGCAGGGGAATACATACACATTTAACCATTATCACAGTTAACCCCTCCCTCCCACACAAAGGTAGGGGTGGCCAGCTGGGGGGTAACCCCTTTATTACTGGGCTAGCCACCCCCCACCGTGACATTGACAGGCTAAATACAAAAAAAATTATTAACAAAAACCAGCGTCCTGTACCTGAAAGTATTTGCCCAGTGCCCTGGTCCATGTGATCAGATAATGATCTATCACTGGGTACCGCAAGCGTGTCTGTGAAATGGTAGCCTGCCGGAGCAGCAATGAAGTGCCTCTGGAAGCAGGCGCACGTCCCGACGGCCGTGTCGCTGAGGCACTTTGTCACTGAGAGATCATTAACTTATCACATGGACCAGGGCACTGGGCAGATACTTTCAGGTACATGACCTGAGAACTGAGCTTTGGCCTAGGAAAGTCCTAATCTTTATTTTTTTCTGCATGTGGGCAGAGGAAAAGCCAATGTTTTTGTTTATGGCATTTTGCTGAAATAAAGTGTACATTTAGTTTTCCCAAAACTGTCTCCTGCTTTTATCTCTGTACGCATCTCCTACATATGGTGTCAAAGGTGGGACAAGATGTGGCCTTTATATACTGATGGGAACAGTAACACTGCACAGACACACTGTCATGGGAGACCAGGACCTGTGGACATCCTCCCTCCTTTGGACTCCGGCACCTATGTGGATGCCCGGGTTGACTGCATAGACATTTATACAGAATGTACCAAACATTATAAAACATGTTTTTATACAGGGTATGACTTTTGCAGTTTACATTACATAGCCCCCGGCTTATGGTGCTGCTTAGCTGCCAGGGACCCACGGTTTTCAGGTGTAACCATTCGGGCTTAACCTTTATTATGCAGGCCGGCTACCCCCTACCGTCACACCCACCCACTGGGATGGGGAGACAGCTACACTGCACAGAGGCACCCATTGGGGGGACTGACACTACACAGAGGCACCCACAGGGGGGACAGTCAAACTGACCCCACTGGGGGAGGGGAATTAACAATGCACAGAGGCACCCACTAGAGGGGGCACACAGTGAGACTGCACAGAGGCAACCATTCGGGGCAGAGGGGGGGGGGGTGGAGAAAGAGACACTGAACAGAGCCACTGGGGGATTCCCTGAACTGGGCACTGTACGTTTTGGGGGTCAATAAGTACCGGGCCCGCAGGATCACCTTTACTACCGCATAATCATAGGCATTCTCCCAATCCATCTTTCCGGTGCGCGTCTGCTGCTTTCCATCTCAGCTGGGGGGACAGGTACCTGTCCCAGTCTTCCTCAGGCAAGTGACGGAGGAAGCACTTGTGTTCAAACGATTGCAGGAAGTAATCGATGGTAGGAGACACTGCTGTAGTTGAAGCGGGTATACAAGCTGGCCTGGGAACTGCGATTGCTAGTTGGTGACAGTGGTGGTGCAGGGGGACCTGATTAGGCCCTCATCACCTCAAGGATGATAGCCTTCATCTAGAGGGTGGCATCCAGTCCCAGGTCAGCTAAGAGCCTGTGATCTCAGTGGCCAAGGCAGGGGGTGTTACTGGGATGCAGTGCTCCTCAAAGGAGCTTGAGTCCTCCATTTTCAAAAGGATGGTGGAAGGTAAGGCCTTGTCCGTGTCGGGATGGTGTCTACTAGAGCAAGTCATAGCTGTGCTTTGTACATGATCAGGTTATCTACAAGGTCCTTCTTGTTTTGGCCCTCTGTCAGCAGTCCATATCCAGGTCAAATAAAGAGTATTTACTCTGGACATAATCAGCAAACCTAACACGAATCACTCAACAGAACTATACTCACAAAACCAGGGGAGTACCGAGGGAATCATAGAGGTCCTAGGTGATCAGCATCACCGAAATGGTTTACCTAGTGCAGCTTGCTCTTGTGTAATGGCCCAGAGCCTCCAGGCATTGGTGGATGCAAATTAAAGCAGAACAACTTCAAATCTACCGCTCGGAATAGTGCGCAGCCTCGGATTCAGGTGTCTCCGGCACAACCTCTTAGTATACCAGTCCTGCAATGAACTATAGATTCCCCATCTCCATAGAAATTCAAGGAGAACGGGGTCGCAACCAATCACAACATGACTGCTGTGTATGGGGTCAAACACTGCGCGAAGGCTCGTCTGTGTTGGCAATCGGGACTGGGGACTTGATCGGGAGGCTATGGCAAGGCGAGCGGGAATTACAAAGTGGCAAATGAGAACTGCTCCTACGGGACTCCTTTTCCTAAATCTTACGTTTATGTCTGAAGCTCTTATTCCCATGATCTGTGTCATGATAATGTCATGAGATATTGGGTATTTTTAATCCCTGTGGTGCTTGAGGGGTTAATGAGCTACATTTTTAAGAAAAATACAAAATGCTGAGTCTGAAATAGGTCAGAACTGTTTCTTTGAACTGCTCTGAATTTCAAGGGGATTTACTTGGGGAGGGGGGTCCGTGTGGATGGCCCACTCAAGGTGTCAATTGAATTAATCAAGGTCTACAGACAGGGTTGGGGGAGAATAGCTTCAAGATATTTTGTAGAAGGGGTGGGCTCATGAAGGGGCCCTAAAAAAGAATTGTACTTAAGTCTGGGGGAGGTTGTTACAAGTCAGATCTGACCAGGGACATGCTTGGATAGAATGGCAGACCTCATCTTCTGAACCAGTGCCTCTCTGGGAAAAGTCCATAGCATGTGGTAATGTACTGTATAGGATTTTCTGTTTTAACCCTTTTATTTTATTTTAAGAAGCTGTTCTGCCTTATATTGTAGTTGTATGTTTATTTTGTAATACCTTTTCTGTAATTCAAGCACTGTATTTTTATATATATGTAACGGTATTTCTGGCCCGGTCTGACCCACCCAATCTCACATTGGCCCCTGTGGTCTAACCGGACCCCATTACAGTGTGGATATGTCATATGGTGCACCTGCTGGCTACAGGACTCCTGAGTCTCCCGCATGATGGTGTGTGGGGAGAACCCGTCAGACAGGCAGCTGAGGTAGTGTGCTGAGTCTCACCTAGTTCCAGTGCAGCGCCTCCACCTCACCAGGGTCCCTGCGTCCGCATGGGGATGATCCTGGCGAGGAACTCCTCCGTGGTGCTCCTCTCTGTACACTCATTCCAGATAGATACACGAGAGGGTTTCTGGCTGAACTCATCTTTATTGACACGGCAGGGCAACTGCCCTCCACAAGGAGTATCTTCAGCCGCTCATCTCGCCAGTGCTCCCTTTAGTTAGGTATGTCACCCAGATCAGGGATTCACTATTCCCGCAGGAATCACTGTCCTATGTCCGGTCCCTGGACACAGCCTCCCATGGAGTTACTACAACATAACTGACACTCTGATAGAACTTTAACTCCTTCCTCAGCTCTGACAAGAGCTTTCCAGCAACACTCAGCAACCAACTACTTTGCAACTAACTCTAGAACACAGTGCTGTGCCTTATGTAAGCTTCTGAGGCTGACACATCTCTGACATCACTAACCATGGAGTCAGAGCATGTGACCAGTCCCAGCCATACACAGAGCACCCCACCAGGGTGTGAGGGAAAACCTCCATGATTACTGCTGGCATGCCCACACTTACCAGGCCTTACTGCCAGCAGGAGAGATGACTGTAGGCATTTTACATGACCGCTACATATATTAAACCATTTAATAAGTAATGCTTTGGGCTCTGAATGAACTTTGTGCACGCTGGAGAGAATAACTTGCTAAATTCAGGCACATGTTACTACAGCTGATTTTGTGTTAGAGTGCATCGTTTTTCCTATAATAAACAGGGACCTGAGGCCCTGGCGGATATTTTAGTCTAAGATCTTTTATCATATCTGCATAACCTCAGGTGGTGGCAGTGGATGTTTATGATGTGCAATTGAGTAGGGGTTAATACTAACTCGCTGGTTCCTTGCAGAGGAGAAAGGGGGGTTGCTAGAGAAGCCTTTGTGTATTAACCCTGGTTGCATATCTAAAGTCACGTGCTCACTTGTGTGCTGTTCGTGGCGGTGGTATATTGGGACGGCTTGAGGAGAGATACAACCCATTTGAGGGACCCCTGAGTGGGTGAACGGTGGGTACGCTTGCGAGCGTCAGTATTAACCCTTGTCCCGTATGCAGGTCACGTGCTAGCAGGGGGGTCGTACGTGACAAATGGTGGCATAGCGGTGGGATAACAATTTGTAATTTTGTTAATATCAGAGCTTTTTAGTGGTTTGCGTTTATGCCTGTGGGATAAACGAAACATTAAAAAGTGACTGACCTGTGTGAGTCTTGCAAGAGATCACAGCTCAGTACCCCAAAGCGATTACTCAGTGCTATTTTTATAAAACATACAAGCAGACAGTTTCGTCCCCCCCCCCCCTCTTGTTTTTCTTTTGCTATCTTTTTATTTTGAGTAAAGTGTAGTGAATATGGCGGCTTTATACCGACGCCAGACAAAAGAGGCGCTGATGGCTCTGTGTGAGGAGCGTGATCTCCAAGGTCTGGGTAAAGATAAAGAAGAGCGCGTACAAGTCTTGCTGGAGAAGGATACTGAGCAAGATGCTACACTGCGCCAGGACGACCACAGCAACGGAACGGAGGGTGGCTTAGCCCTGGAAATTGCCCACTTGTCAAGGCACGCAGGACTATCATATTCTGAGGACTCCAGCAGTTCTCAGCCTGCCAGTGTCTTGGATGTGTACTTGCAAACTACTCTCAAGTACCTAGGACCAGTAGATGACGCAACGCGATTGCAGCTCATCATCCAGTTCCAAGAGTGCGAAGCAGAAAGAGAAAGACAAGCTGCAGAAAGAGAAAGGCAAGCTGCAGAACGTGATGCAGAAAGAGAGATATATGCTGCAGAACGTGACGCAGCGAGATATGCTGCAGAACGTGACACAGAAAGAGAAAGATATGCTGCAGAGCGTGAAGCAGAAAGAGAAAGACAAGCTGCAGAACGTGAAGCAGCGAGATATGCTGCAGAACGGGAGGATGCGAGATACGTGGCGGACCTAAGGCACCAGCTGGAACTTGCCAAGCTCCAGAGGGAATCGCCAGCACCCAGCAGCGGAGATTCCAGCCCGTCCAGGCCACGGATGGAGCATTTCCCCAGCCTGGCGAAAGATGGGGATCTGAACACTTTCCTGCGGGGGTTTGAAAAAACCTGCAGGCAGCATCAGTTGCCGCGTGCCCGGTGGGCGGCATATCTTACACCCACCCTTAATGAAAGAGCCATGAATGTCGTCGCAGATCTGCCGGAGCACCTGGACCAAGATTACGAGGCCATCAAAGCTGCATTGCTGCACCGTTTCAACGTCACCCCTGAAACCCACAGGCAAAAGTTCAGGGCCCTTCAGCACGAGGGTCCCGGCGGCTTTTCTGAGCTGGTGGGGCGTCTGACATCTCTGTGCAAGCAATGGGTTGGAGGGCTGGAAGTTGAAAGCTTTGAGGGGTTATTGGATCTTGTGGATCATGAGCAATTTTTAACCCTTTGCCCACCTGAAGTGAGAAAGTGGGTTAAGGACCGAGATCCTAAGTCAGCCACAGAGGCTGGCAAGCTTGCAGATTCATATGTGGCTAACCGGAATCCAGAGGTTAACAAGGGCGTCCCAGGATGGAAGAGGGGTGAATCCTGTGAAACCCCACAACGACCGCCCTTTAAGCCTGCTGGGACTTCATCTGGGGGGGGGGGAATCCGCCCACCTGAGCAGGGAGATACCCGCCAGTGTTTTACCTGTCAAAAGCAGGGGCACATCAGCCTCGACTGCCCAGACCGGATGAAGCCCGCCGCTGCCTCTGGAGAGGATCACCCCTCGGGAGTGCGCCTAGGGGCTTGTGTGGTATCTGGGTCACGAGAAAACAGAGGTGCCCACTTGCAATCAGTCCTGGTGGGTCAGAAACTCACCCAAGGACTGAGAAACTCTGGTGCTACCCTTACCCTGGTGCGGCCAGGACTGGTGCGGCCTGAGGAAATCATTCCTGGGAGGGTTCTGCATATGGGGGTGGCGGGAGGAGGCCGCCACGTTTTGCCGGTGGCAAAGGTATACTTGAATTGGGGTACTGGGCAGGGAGTGCGGGAGGTGGGAGTAATGAATGATATTCCTTCTAATGTATTGCTAGGTAATGATCTTGGCAAGATGGTTACCTACTATGAGACCGCTGTGACCCAACCAGCTCAGGGTCCCGCCGAACAGTTCCAGGTACTAACTGTCACGGTAGCTTATGACAAGATATAATGAACACCTAATATCTGGGTTGAACTGAACGAGGCTTAGATATAATAAAATATAATTTATTCCTTAAATAAGGTGAACACAGCAATATAGTACAATTAACAGACAAGAAGATAACACTTGCTTAGGGTTGGGGGATGGAGAAGTATCCAATAGCAATTCTCCAACAGTCCAGTGACATTCAAGATGATATCAGAAGCATAACTCCAGCACAACTCCAGCAATCCAGTGACTTTCAAGATAGTATCAGAAGCTCAACTAAAAACTGTAGGGTTGACACAGTTTATAAACCTGTGCAACCCTATTCTTAACATTGAACACAGCCTATTGGTGAACAATTATCTAACGTGGAGACTAACAGACTAACCTATGCCCTCAGGTAACAATTAGACTGCCAGAGTTTGTTGATTGACTAATACTTAATCCCTAGACATTGGGTAACAATCAAGGCAGTTACTTTTTGATCACCGTCCTTAGGCTACTCAGCCGTTTGCCCTTCAGGGCTTATTAGCCTTGCAGATGGCGGCTGCATTTTCAGAACAGATCCAAAAATAAAATACATATACACTTTAATATCTACACATATTAATAAGTGCCATTCTGGTGGACTCAGTGGGTCGACCTTTGCCAGTTTTTAATGTCTACAGTGACTCCACATATTGGCCAAATATGAACTCTCTGCGACCTCCCGAACTGGAGATACAGAAATGCACTTTAAAACATTAAAATACATGCTTATAATGAAAACATGGGAACAGGGGAACATACATTTTCAAGGTATAACAAGGTGCAAACCTCATCCCTGGACCGCAGTCCAGTTAACCCCTTGTCTCTCTGGTGAGGTCAGGGGATGGCCATATGGGGTGCAACCCCTTTAATACCGGGCCACCCCCTTTACACTAACGCACGCTGGGTACTGGGGAAGGGTGACTGACAGGTGTCGCACCGGAGTGAGGGAGGTGTGGGAGCCTCCCCGTACAATCCCTCCACACCAACCAGACCGTCCACCAGGGAAATGGAGAGAGAGGCTGGGAGAGACATATAAAGCAAGACTACGAGGCACAGGGACCGTCCGCCGAGGGAAGAGAGAGCGAGTCTGGGAGGGGTATATACAGCAAGACCGCGAGGCACAGGGACAGTCAGCCGAGGGAAGAGAGAACGAAGCTGGGGAAGCAATATACAGCAGGACAACGAGGCACAGGGACCGTCCACAGAGGGACGAGGGAGCAAGGCGGGGAGAGAGATATACTGCAGGACAGCAAGGCACAGGGACAGCCTGCAGAGGGAAAAGGGAGCGAGGCTGGAAGAGATATATCTACCACAAGAGAAAGCAAGACAGCAAGGCACAAGGACAGTCCGCAGAGGGAAGAGAGGGTGAGGCTGGGAGAGATATCTACAGGAAGAAAAAGCAAGACGAGGCACAGGGCCAGGCCGCAGAGGGAAGAGAGAGCGAGGCGGGGGAAGATATATCCAGCAAGAAAGAGCAAGGCGAGGGACAGGGACAGGGCGCAGAGGGAAGAGAGAGCGAGGCGGAGGGAGATATATCCAGCAAGAAAGAGCAAAACAGCGAGGCACAGGGCCAGGCCGCAGAGGGAAGAGAGAGCGAGGCGGGGGGAGATATATCCAGCAAGAAAGAGCAAAACAGCGAGGCACAGGGACAGGCCGCAGAGGGAAGAGAGAGCGAGGCGGGGGGAGATATATCCAGCAAGAAAGAGCAAGACAGCGAGGCAGAGGAACCCAAAGGAAAGGGTAAAGGTTTTATTTGTTTGAACGCGGGACTAGCATGTAAGCCAGTCCCTTCGCTCATTTTAAGGAGGGAGATGTCATGATAATGTCATGAGATATTGGGTATTTTTAATCCCTCTGGTGCTTGAGGGGTTAATGAGCTACATTTTTAAGAAAAATACAAAATGCTGAGTCTGAAACAGGTCAGAACTGTTTCTTTGAACTGCTCTGAATTTCAAAGGGATTTACTTGGGGAGGGGGGTCCGTGTGGATGGCCCACTCAAGGTGTCTGTCACGGTAGCTTGTGATAGGCTGTAATTACACCAAAAATATATATAAATATATATATATATACCTGGGTTTGAACTGGGACGAGACTTAGATATGATAAAATGTAATTTATTCCTTGATAAAGGTGAACACACAAAAATGTACAAATAACAGCAAAATATAGACACTTACTTAAAGATTATGACAAGAAAGCCATCAGGATTCAGACTTGGCCATTTCTTCCATACTTCAGCTGACATCACAGCAAGACAGGCAAAGTTATGAAGCACATGCAGGACATGGAAACATGAAGCCTTTGCATGCAGGCATCAAGACGTTACATGAAGACTTTGCATGAAGACAATGAAGACAAAGGATATATAGGGTGGACAACAGTTTATAAACCTTTGTTCCCCTATCCTTAACACTAAGTACCTGTGATTGGTTTTCAATTATCTCCAGCCAATCTTTAACGTGGGAACACATTTGAACACATGCCCCCCTGCTAGCTGGCACAGGTGCAGTAGAACTCTGGGGTCTCATTTCTGTAGCCCCACATATGCAAATGGAATGCCAGCCAGTCTACCCATTTGGAGTTCTGGCAGGAAAACCTTTGTTGGAAGGTGTTAAATGGGACACTTAAAAACTGCTCTGGTTTGAGCCTTCTCCGCCCACAAATAAACAGTGAGGGTGACAAACCCCTTTGAAAAATACTTAAGTCCTAGACATTGGGTCGCCTCTAGGGCCATCTGCTATCCTGGTATGCAAAGGAATTTCCTCTGGATTCTATCCATACCTTGGGACACAGTATTAAACATAAAACCTAAACGTATTAAAATATCTGGTTCCGTTGGGCTCAGCAGGTCCAAACTTCCCAGTTCTCAAGGCCGGAACTGGGACACCATATGGTCCATAAAGCGAAGTGCTACGACCTTCGGAACCGGAGTTACACAAATGCACCTTAAATCATTTTTCATTTTAATACAAAAATCTCCGCTAAAAGAAATCTCAGCTTTTCACTAAATCCCCATTGAAAACAACGGGCTCCGCCGCCATGGGTTTCAATGGAGCAACTCCGCCGTTGTAGTCAATGGAGTTTCCTGCCATAGACTTTCAATGGGGAACCACCGCCTTTGAAGTCTATGAGAAAATCCACAAATCTTTACATTCGTCCATACTCCGTCTGGTTGGTCTGAGGGGGCTGGGAATGGGCATGCATTAAAGCCGGGACCTTGGCTACATGCCACCCAAATCCCATCCCTCTGGGCATTTCAGAACCAGAGATATGGACTTACACATTTCAACATTTCACACAGTCATTTTTTCACCATGCGGTTTTTCTCCCATTGGAATCAATGGTAAAAGTCCCGAACTTTCAAGGGAGTCCATACTCCGTCGGGTTGGTCCAAGAGGGTCAAGGATAGTTCTGCAGTGATGCTGGAGCAGTGACTACAGATACCCCAAACCTTGATCCTCTGGTCCCTCCGGAACCGGAGATATGGATTCCTAAAATTCAGCATTTCACACTTAGTCATTTTTCTGAGCTGTTTCTGCCGCCGCCGGCAAAGCCTATGGCGCGACCCGCTCTATCTGGTTCGACCCTTATCGGGGGTCCAGGATTCGGGGACCCGGTTGTGATCGAGTGGGGGGAAGCCTAGGAACTAGGGGAAAAAATAATTTTATTTCTAGGTGCCCTAGAACTGTTTATTCCCACGCCAATTGACGTTGCACTTGACTTGTAAGTGATCAAAGCTCTCCTATTGAAAATGTATCCGCTTTGCGGTTAAGCGGTTTGGACGGCAGCCAACTTGTTCCTGGAAAGCTCTCTCGAGGATTTCTCCATTGAAGTCAATGAGCCCATTGACTTTCAATGGGAAACCGCCGCTCTCCCTCTCGAACGCCACCTGCTGGTCTTCTCAGGAACAGGACTCCACAGCAAGATTCCCCATTAGAAAGCATTGAGCCCTAATGGCGGCCTATGGGAACCTGCAAAATGGTGCCTGAAAAGGCGGGAAAATAACACAAAGGGCTATAATCACTATACCACTATTAACCGTTGTGCTCCCGGATGGATCCCAGTGTGTGTGGGCTGCAGACCAGATGTTACAATAAAACAGGGGAAACAGGGAAATACTGCACCGACACACTTTATTCGAGCAAATACCCGGTATGTACCTTCTGCCTTATATTGTAATTGTATGTTTATTTTGTAATACCTTTTCTGTAATTCAAGCACTGTATTTTTATATATATTAAACCATTTAATAAGTAATGCTTTGGGCTCTGAATGAACTTTGTGCACGCTGGAGAGAATAACTTGCTAAATTCAGGCACATGTTACTACAACTGATTGTGTGTTAGAGTGCATAGTGTTTCCTATAATAAACAGGGACCTGAGGCCCTGGCGGATATTTTAGTCTAAGATCTTTTATCATATCTGCATAACCTCAGGTGGTGGCAGTGGATGGTTATGATGTGCAATTGAGTAGGGGGTTAATGCTAACTCGCTGGTTCCTTGCAGAGGAGAAAGGGGGGTTGCTAGAGAAGCCTTTGTGTATTAACCCTGGGTGCATATCTAAAGTCACGTGCTCACTTGTGTGCTGTTCGTGGCGGTGGTATATTGGGACGGTTTGAGGAGAGATATAACCCATTTGAGGGACCCCTGAGTGGGTGAAGAGTGGGTACGCTTGCGAGCGTCGGTATTAACCCTTGTCCCGTATGCAGGTCGCGTGCTAGCAGTGGGTCTGCAGGACACTCTACTGGGAGAGTCTAACCTTGACCAGGACTTTGCCCGGAATCTCCTGGAACTCACATCGGCATGAAATTCCTGACGCCACCGCTACATTAGTTTCTCAGAACTTGGTCCCTCCTGACCGCGAGTCAGCCTGAATCTCCTGGAACTCAAATGACCATGAAATCCCAGCCACGACCGCCACGACCGCCACGACCGCCACGACCGCCACGATCGTTTCTGAAAACTTGGTCCCAAAAGTCGGGTCTTAGTCTCTTGCGGGCAGGCTTTTCAGGCTTGAAATCAAAGCCGGTTGCCTTGCTATTTCGAACAAAGCAACCTTGAAAAGCCCGCCCGCGCTCATTCGGCTCTGACTCAAGGGGAACACACAATTTGATTGGTTCACAGCTTCTTATAGCTTTCCCTGCTCTAGCTGAAACATAGAGGCAGAACTCAACAACCAATTGTCACGGCTGTGCTCGCCACAAACCTGGGTCGGACCGCGTGGCTGAGGTGGGGTTGTAAAAGCACCGACCTTAGACCGCGCAGGCGGATCCGGATTGCGCAGTTCGTAGTCGTACGTAGCAGGATCAAGATAGGAGAAGACAGTATCGTCGGTGGACACGCCAGGGTCAGGACTGGAGACATCAGGGTAAACGTTGTTCAGGCAGGAGTTCGGCAACAGGTAGTCAGGAGAGCCCCGCTTCAGCTTAGGAGCGTGGGAGTGGCTTCTGCGCGTGCGGCGACCATGGCCCATGGTACTGGTCTCAGGAGGTGGTAGACAGACCAGAGTAGCACACCGCCTAGCTGCACTGGTAAACCAGTGCTTCAGCGCAAGAGTCCTGAGCGGGCTGGGGAATCCTCCGTTTCAGCGCAGGAACCACGACACGGCCTCTCTAGATTAGGGAAAGAGTAGGCCCCAGGAACCAGGAAGCTGAAGAAACACAGGGAAACCTCCGCTTCAGTGCAGGAAACCAGGAGGCTGAAGACGCAGGGGAAACCTCCGCTTCAGCACAGGCGACAGGAACAGACCGCTGCGTGAATATAGCAGCCGGTCACAGGAAACAAGGAGCTGAAGTAACAAGTAGAGTACTCAGCTTCAGCACAGGAAACAGGAACTGACCGCTGCATGAGACTAGCAGCCGGTCACAGGAACCAGGGAGCTGAAGACAACAAGGAGAGTACTCCGCTTCAGCACAGGAACAGACCGCTGCGTGACACTAGCAGCCGGTCTCAGGAACCAAGGAGACAGACAAGACAAGGCTTATGGAAGAACACAGAGACATCCAGAGGGACTTGCTCCGCAGGGCAGCCATTGTGGGAAGCAAAGTAACTTAAAGGTCAGAGAACCAATGGCGAAGGGAAGTGGGAGTTATGGCTTTTGGTGAGTGAATCCGGCTGCGTTAAAATCAGGGGAAGTGTTCCAGACGACTGCAAACTGGCAAGGTAAGGCAAACACGTACAACGGGAGCGGATGTCCTTACAGTTCCCCCCCCCTTTCACTGAGACCTCCGGTGCGAACAAGACCACTCATAGAGTTGTGGACCAGGAGTTGTTTCCTGACCATCTAGGATTGGTGTTAGAGGTCTGGTCCAGATACTCTTGTCACTCCTTTGTGTACCCCACCCCCCCCCACCACCCCGAGATAACTGCGGCCAGACAGGGCCCTCCATGGGTCGTCTCGGTAACTCGCGTTGTTCCTAAAGTAATTTTGTTAGGCGGAAAGGGGATCCGTGAACGAGTAGTTACCTTGATGATTCTGTTCTAGGATAATGAGAGTGTGTAAGACGATATCATTGGTACATGGCTCGCCCCGCGAACTGTCTTGGGATCCAAGGCTGTGAAGAACCAGGATGGTTCGGAGCAACACGGCAGAGATAACGCCCCACTGGGAACCAGTTTATAGTAATTGGAACCAGATTTAGAGGAATAAGAAGTAAGGCCACACTTGATATGTGATAGCATATACCAGGATCCGACTTCGGGAGCAGACAAGGTCTTGCGTGGCCTCTTCATGTAGGCATTTGATATGGACTTCTCCTCCAGAGGTTCCTCCCAGGTAGTGGTCAGCGAGTGTAATAGGGAGGGTGGGAGCATTTCTCGGTATTGGTATGGAAGGTGACAGGAGCAGGAGCCCAGTAAACAACATAGAGACCGAAAATCTTGTAGATACGTCCAGAGTATTTCCACTCAAGAAATAACAGGAGCAACAGAAGGATTTCCGAGTAGGGGAACCATGTTTCCACAGAGGCAGAGAGAAGCACTCGCAGTGAGCTCCCCAACAAATACTGGGGAACCCTCAATGGGAGATATAATGTCTGGGGAAGTAGGATAGCTTTGGGTCGGTTTAATATCAGAAACTTGAGAATCAAGCCGCAGAGCAAGTGGTAGCGGAGGGAGGGGAGCTAACCTCAGCAGCGGAGTCTTGTACTTAAACAGTGCAGTGACCTGAGTGAATTACAAAATCACATCGAGTAAAGGATGGACCTCCGGAGCTGGAGCTCGGCATCCCATAACAAAACATCTTCCGCAAAGCAGGGGTAACCGATAGGAGAACACGCGTCCAGGAAGCTGGTGACCTGGGAATCAGTGACTGTAAAATGGGCTGTATGATGAGGAGTTAAGAGACAATAAGCGGTACAAGTTGGAACCAGTGTAAAACTCACACAATCGCAGAAACCTTTTGAGTAAAAGCGAGTCTTATCCAAAAACTAGCAAAGCCCTAAAAAACGGGGTGCTTGTCATGCAAAAAACAGATTTAGGCGTATTTTAGAGTGCAAAACTTCTGATAACGGGACTCTAGCCAGTGGTGAGGGTGTTGCAGGGTTTGACATAGTAGAGAAAATCAATATAATGTGATAAATGACTGTAGCAATCCAATCACTGATTTCTTATGTTTTGCCCTCCGACATGTGTTATAAAGTACCGCTTTAGACAGGAATTTTTATTTTACCCCTAGTACACCAACCGTTTGCCTGGAGCACGTTTTAAGGAGCTACGCACGTGCTGAGAGCACCCGAGGTTGCAGGGCAGAAACAACTAAATAGCTCACATTTAACACAACCAGTTCCTTGTAATATAGGCCAGGGTGGTCTCACACTGAACTAAGGGGGTAACACCAGATACTCGCTGATCCCTGGAGCAGTTTACGCATGCAGAGACAATCATGGGAACTCACCAGCAAGGCCTGACCTCATATAGAAAGATATTCCTGAATCTGAAGGGAGTTTTTACCTCTCTCTGTGATTAATCCAATCGTCAGCCAGCAAGGGCAAATTTCAGAGAGAGGGGAAACTGTGTGCAGGCTTCTAGCTAGCACTCTATTGAAAAAACACGTCGCTTCTTGAGGACATGAAAAGCACTTGGTCAGCAAACCCTCCTGAGGAACACCCACATGAACCCCAGGAGGGGCATACTGACCACTGTGTACGGTTTGTCACCCTAAGCTATTGAGACAGGGAGAACACAGACATAACACGGGGGTACTCATCATAACTGTAACTGGTCTCTGAGTGGTATTTGGGTAAGGATGTTCTGGGCACAAAATCCGTCATGTATGTGTCAACTAGCAGATTCACACAACGTGGAGCGGATCCAGTTGCTGAACAGCAGATTCTGACGGCTCTCTGGTGGTGACACACGGTTCAGGGCGAAGTAATCTCGGGTAATGGGAAACGTCTGCGACAAGCTTAGGGAAAACTTGGGTGACTTGAATACTTTGAAATGGAATACAGAACGTTATGCCGATCGTTTCAGGGGGCGCAGCAGCCTGAGACTTGGAGCTGAGCTGGGGGTTTTTATGCAAACACTAACTAAGGATTCTATCAACCGTTGGGTAGTAAGTCCAATTTAATGCAAGGCACCTCTGCTCTTACAAGGGTCTGTTGTAGGGACACATTCTCTGAGGCTAAGACAAAGGCATTAGCTATGGAGGACAGCACAGAAATTTACATATGAAGTTTAATGCAGACAGTACTGTATAGAGTAGCAACCTGATGCTAAAGTTTAGACCTTTCCTCTGTAATGTAGGTTGAGACACGTAGTGTTCGCTCTGGAGCTGTGGGACGTGACCATGTCTGGTTGGACAACAGGGTGGTTACAACAACAAGGGGACTATCAGAGTAAGCTGCCCCAAGGGGTTAATAACCAGGAATGCACCCTGGTAACAGAACTTAGAATTCGAACTGAGTACGTTGGATGTGATGAAGGGATTCGTGCATCTGACAGGCGAAGGCTACAGAACTGCCTAGCCTGGGGTTTAATCGGCATGTGAACGAACATTCACAAGGGCTGAAAAAGGGAGTTCAAGTTAGGAATAGAGGGACAGGGACTTGTTCTCAGATACTAAGCCTTGAGTGTTGGCTGAGAAACATAACTTATATTCCGGGTGAACCTCACAGGACTGATCACAGGGTTAAACGTAGACGTACATTGGGTGTCAGAGTACCTGGGTGTACAACAGGGCTAGGGACCAGTGCAGCGTCTACGTTTAGGGGGCAGTGTGTTAGTGGGTCAGCATTTGGGGGTCATTTCCTGGAGAGGGAGATACGTCCCCAAGGTTTAGCGACAGGACTGGCAGCACAGGTTGACTGCCAAGTCGGCAGCGTAGCTGGTTAGCGAGAGTACCCTGTTCCTTTAAATGACAAAGTACCAAAGTTCTGGGAAAAGTACACGTGAGTGTTTCTTGAGCATGAACCAACATGTCACACGGAGTAGTGTGTACCCTGTTGTAACCTAACCGGGAAATGTCCAATGATAAAGAGCCCAAAGAGCAAAGTATATCTTGGGCGTTAGGCCAAGTTGTTGATAGCATGCACATTATCCCACAGGTTACAGGGGGAACCAGGGGACCAACACATGTTTATGACGGTCCAGAGAAAACCGTTTTAAGTCTTGAGGCTATTGGGTACTCACTTAATATGAGAACACAATCGTTAACGGCAACTTGTTATCTTTCTCGCCCCACTGACTGGTTAAAACCTCATCTCACATACACTTAATCTTCCGTCATAGCAGGTTTAGCCCCTGTAGTACATTCGCAGCAGCTATGCTAATTACTGGTGTTTGTCGTAATCACTGGCTACCTATGGTCTACATGCCCGGCATGACAAATGGACATTCAGACAGAACACATACAACAACCCTCACTCAATACAGGGCGTCGTTCCGAGTTTTACGTTGGTGGGCCCGAGCTACTGTACGCGCTGTGACTCGCCACAAACTCTGGGTCGGACCCGTCGGCGGTGGGGTTGAAAAGCTAACCCGACTTAACTGCGCAGGCTGATCCGGGATTGGCGCATGTTTCCGATAGTTGTACGTAGCAGGATCAGCATGGAGAAGACAGCAATCGTTCGTTGGACACGTCCAAGGTCAGACACTGGAAGACATCAGGGAGGAAAACGTTGTTCAGGCAGGATTAGGCAAACACCAGTAGATCAGGAAGAGAGCCACCGATTCAGCTTTAGGAGCGCGGGAGTGGCTTTCTGTGCGGTGCGGCGTTGGCGCCAGGCCCATGGTACTGGTCTCCACGGAGGTGGTACGACAAATCAGAGCTAGCACAGCGCCTAGCTGACACTGGTAAACCGGCTTTCAGCGCAGAGTCATGAGCGGGGCTGGGATCCGCCAATTTCGGCGCAGGAACTACAGGGAACTGCTCTCTAGATTAGGAGGAAGAGTAGGTCCCAGGAACCAGGGAAGCTGAACGAACACGGGAAACCTCCGCTTCAGTGGCAGAGAAGAAAGAGAAGAGAGAAAGGGACGAAGAACACGGAGGGGGCGTGAGACGCAGGGGAACACCCGTTCAGCACAGGCCGACGAACAGACCGACTGCGTGAATATAGCACGCCGTCCACAGGAAACAAGGAGGCTGAAGTAAACCAAGGAGAGTAAGCCGCTTCA
>WSYH01012320.1:0-19000 GCA_036426205.1 Ascaphus truei | reverse complement strand
TGTATTTCTTTGCCGCCATTCCCTTGACAATTTCGCCCATCACTCCGGTCTGTAGCACATCTCGGCACCTTTCTGATGCATGTTGTCCTGATATCGCAGGCTCAAGTGGTTCAGTCACTTTCGCTGTGACTTGAGAAATACTTTTCTTTTTCTTCTTTCTCTTTGCTTTAGTAGCCCCTGAGAAATCAGTAGTACTGGGAACAGAAATTGACAGGAGAGAGCACCTGCCTTCACATTTTTTGAACCAGGTATATAAGAAATAACGAAATTGAAATGAGAGAGGAAAAGAGACCATCTGGTTTGTCGCGACCCCAAGTGGCGAGCGCCTTCAAATGTAGAGAAGGTTCTTATGGTTGGTGAGAATGGCAACCGGATTTTTGGTACGCTCGAGTAAATGCCCCCATTCCTTGAAAGCCATCTTGAAGGCTAACGGCTCACGATTGCCTACGTCGTAGTTCTGTTCAGCAGATGAGAATTTTTGGAGAAAAAAAGCACAGGGGTGCAATTTGGCTTGCAGAGATTTTCTTTGTGATAGCAGTGCTCCGGCCCGACATCAAAAGCATATACCTTCAAGGTAAAAGGTAGTCTTGGATCAGGATTCACGAGCACCAGAGCTGAGACGAATGCCTTCTTCAACTTCTCGAAGGCGTGGATGGCATCAGAGGACCACAGTGCTGTGTCGGCTCCTTTATGTTTTAATGCCGTGATGGGCGCCACTATGGAAGAGAAGTTCTGTATGAACCTACGGTAATAGCTGGCGAATCCCAGGAAACTTTGTACGGCTTTCAGGGTTGTGGGCCGAGGCCAATCCAATACTGCTTTCACCTTGGCAGGATCCATTGCTAGGCCAGTGTCAGAGATGATGTAGCCTAGGAAGGACGTCGTGGTGTGGTGAAATTGACACTTCTCCAATTTAGCGAACAGGTGATTCTCTCGACGACGTTGGAGTACCTGTTTGACGTAGTCAGGATGGTCTCGTATGGTTTTGGAGAGGATTAGTATGTCGTTTAAGTACACAATGACGTATTGGTCGAGAAGATCCCTAAAAACTTAATTGACGAAATCTTGGAAGACTGCGGGAGCGTTACAGAGTCCAAAGGGCACGACCAAATATTCGTAATGGCTGTCCCGAGTATTGAAGGCTGTCTTCCACTCATCCCCCTGGCGGATTCTTACCAGGTTGTAAGCTCCCCATAAGTCCAATTTGTTGAAAATGGTGGAACCTACCTTGTAGCCTGTCAAAAAGCTTGGTAATAAGGGGTAAAGGGTACCTATTCTTGATGGTAATTTTGTTAAGCCCCCTATAGTCTATACACGGTCTGAGAGACCCATCCTTATTTTTCACAAAGAAAACCCGCGCACCTGCCGGGGATGAGCATTTCTGAACAAAACCTCTCTGAATATTCTCCTGGATATATTCCTTCATGGCTTTGGTCTCCAGAGGAGATAAAGGATAGGAACATCCACGCTGAGGCATGAAACAGGTAATAGGTCGATGGGACAATGGCCGATGTGGCGGCAACTCCTCGGATGGAACCTTATTAAAGACATCTTGGAATTCGGAATAGATCTTGGGTAGAAGAGAGGTTACCTGTTCAGGTATGGAGGTCCCGCATAGGGTTTTGGATGATAAGGCACAATTCTGGAAGCAGTAGGGGCTCCATAGAAATGATGGTGCTTCAGTCCAGTCGATCCGAGGGTTATGCCTCTGAAGCCACAGAAGTCCAAGAATGACGTCCACGGTAGATATAAGGATGGCGTCTAACTGGATTGACTCGGTGTGGTCCTCTCCGGTCTGAAGTTGAACGGGAACAGTTTGGAGAGAAATTAAAGCGGGTTGTAAGGGACATCCATCAATAGCTTCCAGGCTGACTAGATGACTTTTGCACACCAGGAGAATCTGCAAATCCCTGGTCAATGAAATTTCCCCCTGACCCAGAGTCCAGAAAGGCCAGAGTAGTGGCCTTGAAAGCGTCGCCGGTTGAGGTGATGGGGATCAAAAGTCTGGTTGGCCTTTGAGATGGAAAAGCAGACATGGTTCCCAGTGATGTCCTCTCGGTCTGCAATTGAGATTTGGCGTTTCCTGACTTGTATGGACAGACGAGTGCCTGGTGCCCAGCATTATTGCAATAGAAGCAGAGTCCGACATCACGTCTGCGCTGTTTCTCTCCGAACGACAATTTGTTGCCTGCGAGCTGCATGGGTTCCTCTGGATCCGGAAGCGGAGGTTTGTAGAACCCTGCATAGGCACTATGGGAAGATTGCGTACCTGGCTAGCATCAAGGTCTGTCGACTCTTCTCTCCTGTAACCTTAAGTCCACTCGAATGCACAGTCCGATGAGCTACTCAAGCTTAGTGGGACGTTCCTGTGCAGCGAGTTCATCTTTAAGATTCTCTGAGAGACCTTTCCAGAATGCTGCTGTCAATGCCTGATCGTTCCAACTGGTCTCAGCCGCTATGGTCCGAAATTCGACTGCATACCGGGCCTCGGGACATGTGGAATAAAGATGAAGCCGCTGTTACCTTGCGCCCGGGTGTATGGAATACTCGGCGGAATTCCATGATGAAGCGGGTTATGTCACCCGTGAGGTCCGGCCTTTGTTCTCAGATGGGTGAAGCCCACGCCAAGGTGACATACACAAGCAGCGAAATGATATAGGCCACCTTGGACCGCTGGGAAAGAAAGCGAGATGGCATCAGTTCAAACTGGATATTGCATTGGTTCAGGAACCGCGGTTCGCCACCGTAGCGGTGGGGCGTAGGAAGTTGGGGTTCAGATGCTGTATTTATGGGCATGGCTGTGAGGGCAGACACCACGGAGGGGAGGGAACCAGTAAGGATATGTGGTGCCTGATCTGTCATGGTTTGCACAGTCCGTTGGATTTGCTCCATCCGCTGACTGTTCTCATCAAGATATTTCTCTAACTTTGTGAACATGTCAGAATGTAGATTCAAGACTCTACTCACCTCAGCAGAGTCCATGTTTGTGGGGCTGAGCATACTGTAACGAGTGCTCAACACAAACAGGACAGGACCGTGAGGCTGAGGTGGGGATGTTGGAGTACACCGACCTCCAACTGTGAGACCTCAGAGTGCAGAGTAAGATCGTGTAGCTGGGTCAGGATAGGAGAGATCAAAAGGGTCGTATATACTTGCCATGGTCAGGGATTGGAGAAGTCGGGTAGTCGTTGTGCAGTGCCGGGGTTCAGGAGTAGAGAAGGTAGAAGTCCAATAGCAAGCCGAGGTCAAGGGTCAGAGAGGCAGAGGTCCAGATACAAGCCGAGGTGAAAACAGGAACAGGATATGCAAGACAAGACAGCAACAAGGCAGCAGGGTGTTTGAGGCAAACACAAGTACATAAACAGGGTTTATGCTCAGCCAGTTTGCAGTAGGGCTGGCTGAGTATTAAAGGAAGAGGCAGCCAATGGTGGAGCAGCACACAGCTGCAGAGTAACGAATGAAACCTGCCCCTTAAACATAGTCAGTCCACTGATAGGCAGAGGCGGGGAGAAGTGCAGGTGAAGGGTAATTGGAGATGGAGTTAACCCCTCGTATGCCCAGTGTAATATTAAAATTAAGAGAGATATTAATATCTGTCTCTTAGTACCTGCTAGACATCATGTGTCTGTAATCCTTATGTGCGAATCAGTCCCACGAATACACATATGTAGCTTTTAGCACGTTCAGCCGAGGACATCTCATAATATTCTTATATTTAATAAGGTCACTCATTCTGATATCTCCTTGGGTAACCGCACCCCTGGCCCCCATAACCCCTGGTCAATAAATCCTATGAAGCAGGGACTCGTGTGTATAGAACATTTGTCACAGGTGCTAGATTTCACACCCAATGCCCCAGACATTGCCCTTACCTGTCTCTACCAGCAATATGTGTTAACATACACCAAAGCCCCTCAGTACTTTTCACACCCAACTTCAATCAAGCCTTTTGAAGCCCAGATATTTCTAAAAAGACACCACACATATTTGTATTTTCCTAAACTGTAGCTCATTAACCCCTTAAGCCCCAGTGTGTGTGTGGTGCAGACACTGGCACAGAAACAATACATTTATACAGGGGAATAAACAGTTGGATGGCTGAAGCAAGGCAAAAACACATTACTGGACCCCAGTCCAGTTAACCCCTTGCTTCCCAGGTGAGAGTAGAGGGTGGCCAAATGGGGTGTAACCCCTTTAATCCCGGGCCAAATCCTCTCTCTCATGACACCCCCCTGCATCTCACATCATCCCTCCTGCACATCACCTCCCTGCACATCACCTCCCCTTCACATCACCCCCCCTGCACCTCACATCACTCTCCCCCCCTGCACAATACATCATTCTCCCCCTGCACCTCCAATCACCCCCCTGCACGTCCAATGACCCCCCTGCACCTCCAATCACCCCCCTACACCTCCAATCAGCCAACCTGACCTCCTCACCCCCCCCTGCACTCCATCACACACCACCATGAACTCCAATGTACCCCCGCCTCACCTCACATCACACCCTCCCAACATCACCTCCCCTCACATCACCCCTCTGCACATCAGACTCCCTGCACCTCACATCCATGCAATAACCTCCTGCACCCATCAATCCCCTGCACATCCACTCCTCAATCACCCCCCCTTACATACACCCCCCTTCACAGCCCCCTCTCACAACCCTCCCTCTCACATCACCCCCTGCACCTACACCCCCCTGCCACCTCACCTCAATGCACCTACAATCACACCCCCTGCACATATCCACTTTGGGAGCAGGGGGGGGGGAGCGGCTGGCAGAAGAGCTCAGCTGGCTGTATTTCCCCCTCTCCCACGTTGGAGCAGGGAGGGGGGGGGAGCGGCTTCACGAGAGAGCTCAGCTGGCTGTTACTTCCCCTCCGTCCCATGTGGGAGCGGGAGGGGGGGGGGGAGCGGCTGCCAGAGAGCTCAGCTGGCTGTACTTCCCCCCTATCCCACGTTAGAGCGGGGGGGGAGGGAGGGAGGGTGGAGGGAGGTAGGAGGGAGGGAGGGGGTAGAGGGGGGGGGGACGGGGAAGGAGGTGGCGCCCTGCAGCAAGCCAGACCGCGGGGAATCGCCCGCCATTTATTTATAACTTTTTTCATTTCATTTTATTTATTTAATTAACTGGCGCGCCGGACTCGTACTACGCGGCCGACACAGAGAGGCCAGTGCGGGCCACGGCTGATGTTGTGCAGGCCTGGGTACAGTAAGCACAAATATCACTTGTGAGCACATTCAAATGTTCAGACAGGTCTGCAAACCTTGTCTATTCTATTATTCTAACAGCATACAAACTTCCACTGCAGCCAGGATTTGGGAAATGACATGCAAATGAGCACACAGTGCCACTCTTTGCTAAACCATATAATATGGTCCCCTATAAGCTTATGCTTGCTTGCATTTCACTGTCTTTTAGCACAACATGGGTTAAGATGCATAGCCAGTAAACCCATCCACAGACAGACCGTTTCGACCTTATGGTCTGTCAGTGTGGGGTTGGTTACACTGGCTTTGCAAATGAAGCATGGGATAGGTTTCACCACACCTTAGTAAGATTATGTCCCCTTTTGCTTCATGTCCATTTAACATGGACACCCTATAAGTTTACAGTATGCCGCTGCATGTACACTGCTTTTAACATAGCCTGAGTTTAGAAGTGCATAGCAGTAACCCTACTAAGACACAGACTGTTTTTCAACCTTTTAGAGCTCACTAGTTTTCAGCTGGTTTATAACTGTAATCTCCGAATACGAGCTGAAGGGGATGTGTGCTTTTCTTACCACATTCTTTATTTCAAGATTCTTCTTGGTTGATATACATTTATTTTTGTTATATGGTTTTTGCTACAAAAACAAATCTGTCCGAACTATTTATGTTTGACATATGTGCAAATATGTATACGTGTAAATAAATGTATGAACATATTGAGTCTCTGGAAGGACAAAAATACCGCCTGGCATATATAGTAATATACAGCATTCTGAGAGTCAGAACTGAGTTACAGCACATTGCACAAAAATGAGGGGCAAAGCTGTGCTATGTTTTAAAAGACTTGTCTTTTGTAACATTAACATAAAGATCGCAGACTGGTAGATTATTTTGGGGATCTGTTTAGCAGCCTTCCTACCTGCCAAAACTGGTGCAAACCCCACTCCCCCCACACTAACTTATATAGAAGAAAAATCTATTATAGTTTTAATAGAGATTAGGATTTCCTAACCGGCTTTGATAAATGGCCATGTGTGCCATGCACAAACAAGTAAAATGTGTGTACTGCCCTGCTTCTGTCAGTCATTGGATGAAAACTGTTTATAAAACCTTGATAAGTAACCCTATATCATGTTCATTTTTCCAATGCTGGCTGTAAAAACCTTCATAAGGAGACCATATTGTTAAAGCTTTTTTTTCCACTGTCAGGAACAAGCTCTAAGTCAGGGGACGCAAACTTTGTTCCCTGCCGCCCCCCTGCGGCGGTCCCTCATCTGCACGCCCCCCCTAACTCCCGCTCCGGCATCGGTCCGCGTCATGATGTCACATTGTCATAGCACGTGATGTCCCATGACCACGGATGCCGCGTTGCCATGGCGACGCGTGTGAGAAGCCGCCGGGACCAAGGTAAGTTAGGTTTACAGAGCGCCTGCAGCTCCCTGGTACTATAAAGTGCCTTCGGGAAGCATGCGGGGGCCTCTGTAACCCCGCTCCTGTCTGCGCGCCTCTTCTGGGGGTCGCGCCCCCAGTTGCGCACCGCTGCTAGGTGTGATCAAATACAGTAGCAATGTATGCGCAACAATTTTACGTATTATGTTTTTTTAATACAGAACAATGCCACACCACACACACACACACACACACACACACACACACACACACCCCACACACACAACACAACACACACACACCACACACACACACCCACACACACACACACACACACACAACTGAAACATACAAATATGTTAAGCAAACGAAACTCTAAAATATAATAATGAAATCTTTTTATGAAAAGGAAAAATATACAAATACATGAATTTTACCTTTAAATAGCAAGAGAATGACATACTGTATATAATTTTGACTGTTACACTGCAGATGGCTCCATTACTGTATGTTCTTGGTGTCTCACACTCTTATTTAGTGTACATTCCGTGAAAGGCCTTCCCGCCATATACTTCATTTCATATTCCTTGTGAAACAAGATGGAAAACCTTGTTTCACCCACACTTGTTTCACTTGGACCAGTATGTTCCCCTGCTCCCGACACTACACAGCATTCCTACAGTTATGGGCCACCTAGCTAAACACACAGAGAGAGCCATTCTGCGCTTGCACTCGTTCCACTGGGCACCGCTAGAGGGAAGTCACACTCGTTGGCTGATTTTAACTACAAATGTACAGTATCTGTCTGCTTTATCTCTGCTTTTTTTTTTGCCTAAACGGGGCTACTTCACCTCTTTAAACAGGTGTAAATCCACCCGCCCCCCTCTTCTTTCTTCTCTGACAGCTTCTTCAACCCACCACGCAGCCTGCCCACTTCTCTTTATCATGCAAGACTGTGACCGATTATTCAAGTGCAAGATGGAAACACAGTATCCCCCAAAAAATCTGCTTGGTCCCTTCCACACCCACTCGTTCTTAAGCACACCTCCATCTACCTGTGATCCTCTCCAGTTACAGAGTACCAGTTATCTCCTACTGCTCTCCTCAACCTCCACCACATGCCGACCTCACCCCACAATCCCTCCCACTCCCTGAAATCTCTTCTCATGGTTTCCCATCTTCTCTAATATCGTTATGTCATCTCTGTGTTCTGTACTTTCCCATCATTTTTTAAAACAGCTATCGTTAGACCTATTCTTAAGAATAATAAACTGTAGATCCTACCTCCCCTTTAACTATTGCCCTGTCTCTCCCTCTGCCTTGCTCTAAACTTCTGGAACGAATTGCATCTTTATGTATACTGTACTTCACTTTCTCAACTCCCCATACCCTATTTGACCCTCTCCAATCATGACTTCCACCAACATAATCTACATAAATCTGCCACTCACCAGGTATAGCTAATGACCTCCATATTGCAAATCTCAGCGAAACAACTCAATTCTGATTCTTCTGATCTCTCCTCAACTCCATACGGTTGAACACCCTCTTCTCCTAACATTTTACTACTCTTGGCCTCCATGGCACAGCCCTTCTGGTTCCTCTAACCTTTCTCATGGTTCTTCAGTGTCTCCTACAGTATGTCTCTCTATATACACTCTCGCTGGGTGACCATTGAGGTCCTTGTGGATTCACACTATCACCTCAAATGCTGATGATGCACAATTATTTAGTGTACACCTGGACATTAACACCTGCAGTCCAGTCAAAAAATTACATATGCCTATCTGCATCTCGACCTGGATTTGCCGTTCGTCGCTTCAACTTAACATGTTTTAAACAAAATTCTAAGATAGACTCATCAACCAATGAAGGTCCCATTGTTGCCTTCACCATACAGTCAATAATAAAAATCAACCCAGTTTGAACAGCATGTGCCTAGAAGTTACATTGACTCCTCTCTTTCCTTCTCTCATTAAGAAACACTGTTACTAAATGTTACCGCTCTTTCCGCCACAGCATTGCTAAGATATGTCCCTTCCTATGTTTCCCTCACCTAAAACCCTAATGCAATCTTGTTCTTACCTTATTGATACTGTAAATTATTGTATCTTGGTCTTCGCTCTTACACGCTCTCTCCTTTATAACTTACAGATGCTGCCGCCCGAATCATCTCCTCCTCTTCTATGTGGTATACAGCTCCTACCCCTAAACCCTCTCTGCTGGTTTCTTATTCATTTCTGTATAAACTACAAACAGTACCTCCTTTCTTTTACGGCTCTACACTTTTCTGCACCACCATACATCCACAAGAGATGATCTCTCGTTATACCCAAACTCGTCTCTTAACTCAACCCAGGTTGTCTCATCTTTGCACCTTTACCTCTACAGCACTCTCCCATCTTAAAACATTTTTTTTTAATTTTTTTTTACTCACACTCTCCCTACCTGCGGAATGCTTCCACTCAATATGTTTGTCAGCACCTCACTTTCCATTGAACACCCAGCTGAAAATCCACCTGTTAAAAGAAGCATCTCATTAAGATAATCCTCTGCTACACACTCAGATGCAACGTGCATCCCGACTGCACTTGTAACAATGCCTTTTTACCTCCTACGTGTCTTTATAAAACTAATCTCAACATATCACTTAGATTGTAAGACTCTTTGGGAAGCAGGGTCTCCTTTAGCTTATTGTTGTCATTACCTCGTTCACTTATTCCCATTAATGTAATGTTACAGTATTTACCTACTACTTTTTATGTTGTAAAGCACTGCGTACATTGTTGGCACTATATATACAATTATCATAGAGTGTACACAAGTTGTAACAAGTATTACACATAAGGGTGTTGTTGTGTCAACAATCTCGCGTAAATTGTGTTTTTAATCAGCATTCTCAGTACACGGTTTTTAGATTTTTTAAACACACCATAATAGAGGTATTTCAGTTTCTGATTCTCCTCTTGCGAGAGAACTCTTTGTGAATCTCTCTACTAAATGGATGTTAATAGTTACATATTTACATAGTAGATGAGGTTGAAAAAAGATGTGTAGGTCCATCAAGATTCAACCTATGCTATAATTTAGACAACAGATACTTTATCCTATATCGATACTACTATTGATCCAGAGGAAGGCAAAACAAAAAACCCATTAAGGGGAAAAATTAAAATCCTCCTGTGACGAAGAATGGCAATCGGATTAATCCTGGATCAACATCCTATCCCATGTATACTTATTTGTATATCCTGTATACCTTTCCCAATCTAAAAGAGATGTCCAACCTTTTTTGAACAAATCTATGTGTATCTGCCCATCACAGTCTCATGGGTAATGAATTCCACATGTAAATGCCCTTACTGTAAAGAACCTTTCTTGTTGCTGGTGATGAATTCCTTTCCTCCAACCTTATGGGATGGCACCGAGTCCTTAGTACTGCCCGTGGATGAATATTCTTTGAAGACTCCTGTATTGTACCCGAATATATTTTGATATATATCATATCCCCTTAGATGCCTCTTTTCTAGTAAATAAATCTCATTTAGGCTAGTCTCTCTAAGTAGATTGTCCCTCCCTGTTATTAATTTGGGGCCTCGTCTGCACTCTCTCGTAGGTCCATAATGTCTTTTTGGATTGGTGCCCAAAGAGTACTCAATTCAAGGTGGTGGGTCTACTAATGCTTGTATAAAGGGGCATAATATTATGTTTTACTTCCCTTCCATCCATTGCCCGTTTGATGCAAGATAAGCTACTGCATGAACATGGGCACTATTGCTAAGCCTGCAGTCTACAAGAACAGTCCCTAATCCTTCTCCATCAAGGATTCCCCAATATATATCATTTAATTTAAGTGCCTTTTATTCTTGCATCCAAATTATATCTTACATGTATCTGTATTAAACCTCATTGCCATTACCTTGTGCTCTCGATCCCAACCTCAAGGTCATTAATAAACAGTATATAAACAGCAGGAGGTCACCGTACCGATCCCATGAGGTACTCACTCACGACTTTTAGACCAACTGAAAAAGTTAATTTAGAAACCCTCTGTTGTTCTGTCCTTTAAACAGCTTTTCAATCAGGTGCATATTATTATGACTGAGTCCAATTTTCTTTATGTTGTTCACCAACTTGTGTGAAAACCGTATCAACAGCCTTTGCAAAATCTGAGTAGACCATATCAACATGCATTACTGCGTCTAAATTCCTAACTTACCTCCTCAAAGAAACAATAAGGTTAGTTTGAAGCAAGATCTATCCTTCATAAATCCCATGCTGACTATACTAATATTTGGTTTAGGTATCTAATATTATCCCGTATTAAACCTTCAAGTATTTCCCTACTATATGAAGTCAGACTTACAGGTCTGAATTTCCCAGTTGATCACTCCCTTTTTAATAAGGTACCACATCTGCTTTACGACGAACGTTGATGTGGTAATGAGCCCTGTGGAATGGAGTCCTTGAATATTAAATATATGGTTTGGCTATAATGAGCCTAACTCCTTGAGAATCTCTTGGATGATGTCATCGGGGCCAGGTGCCTTTTACTTTAATTTTTCAAGGCGCTTATGAACTTCTTCCCAGTTAACCAATGTTCATTAATAGGAGGTGTGGCTTCCTCGCGGCATACTTGATTGAACTTGTTCTTCCCTGGTAAACACAGAGGCAAGAATTTTGTGAATACCTCAGGGTCACGCCTGATGCCCAGACCTGGCAAGCCCCAGTACTGAGGTGGGAAGGGTCTAACAACGACCCACAGCAGTAGGCGTGCCCGGAGTGGTGGTTATGCGTGCCGGGCTCTTTGAAAGATATAGTTTATGATATTCACCCCTTGGGAGTACAGAGTAAGAGTATGGCGTACCGTGGCCCGAGTCCAGGGATCCAGGAAGTAGTAGGGTAGTCGAGTTGGGTAATGCCAAGTCAGGGATACAAGGTCAGCGATAGGTGAGGAGGAGAGAAGAGGAGGAGACAGGGGGGGAGACAGGGGACCAGAGGGGATCGCGAGAAGGGAATCGCGTTGCAGGGTTATGGGAGGGAGGAGAGACAGAAGGCTGGAAACCCCTAAAGAAGAGGTGTGTGCGGTGCGCCTCATGTAATCTGGAGCCGCTCACAAGCTGCGTCAACGAGGCGCGCGAAGAGCCGTGCCCAGGGGACACCCGCAGAGGAGGATGGAGGAACGGAGGGAACAGCCGCCGGAGGTAAGGGGATAGGAGCAGGTCACGAGGGGGCTGAGAGTGGGGCCGACGTGACAGAGGGCTCGGGGGATAGACCGCAGCGGAAGTGCGCTGAGATTCGGGGGCGCGCGCCGGAAGCGGTACAGAAACGGGTCAGAGGCTGCCGGGAAGGGACAGGAGGGTAGGGCGAGGAGAGTGTGTGGACAGCCGGGACACGAGAAGGGGAAGAATCCCCATGAACGTGCACACGGATCTTTTCCTTATCTCCAATAATCGCCTACCCACTCACACTGAAAGGCGCCTTCTTTTTTTTTTCTTTTTATTTTTTTTTGGGTAATTCAATCGATTTTTTTAGTATAAAGAGGTACTTAAAGAACTTTTAATAGGGGTGACTCACTTTCTAAATTTGCAATCCTTTTTCATGATACCATTTAGCCGCTAATTGTGATTGCCCTTTTGCCCAATTGTTACTTCCATTTATAAATTCTGATACGATGTCTCCAGTCCCCTCTCTGACTTAAAGAATCTAACGGCATTCTCTTTCTTGTCCAGTTTCTCCCCATCTGTTATTTAGCCATTGGTTTGACGATATTTCTTTTTACTTTACCAGGGTTATACACTGAGTAAGTGGCTTTTCTAACAAGTGTTTTTAAAGACTGACCATTATTTAACATTTTTCCTGCACAAAACATCCCATCAATTGTATATACTAGATTAGAAATCAGTTTATTAAAATCTGCATTCAAGAGTTGAAGTCTTTGTGTGATCCAAGAAATCGTATTATTTATGATTCATTATTTCAAATGAGACCATAGTTATGATCACTGTTACCCAATATGTCCAGGACTTGATATGTGTAGTACTTCTACATTAAGTTTGATATACACCGAATGCCAAATGTGGCCCCTAATCAGTGTTGCGTTTCCCTAATAATTTGGTCATAGTCTATATAATTTCTGCTTATAAGAACACCCACAACAAAAAAAACCTTGTTTCCTTAGTATGTAACGTAATCTACATTGCCCAGTCATTGTCGGATAATTATTTATAAAGCCCCATTATGCAACACATTGACCAGCTTTTGATTTGCCTTCCATTTGCCAAAAAAGTTTTAGCTTCCTCCAATCTTAACGAATTGGTGGTTATATAGCAATCACCAACAACATGTCTAATACTTTACTAGACATGATGAATTTTATCCAACAAAGTCTCTACTATTTCATCATGCTATCGTAAACACTCTTACAATAGGCTTTTAAGATCGGATTAACAATAAACACTACTCACACCGCCCCTTTAGTGTCGATCCTTCACGAAAAAAAGGGAATAATCACCCTCTAAATCAAGCATGTGCAAAACTTGCGGCCCAGGAGAGGCCAGTTGGTGCAACATGAGATTAATTTTGAGGCCCAGCTCGCGATGTGCCAGGCCCAACGCAGCGCTTTCCAAAGGGATGGGGGGGGAAACCCCTCCCCATTCCGTTGGCTGGCGCTGTTGGCACGGCTGCACAGAAGTTTTTGTGGGCCCCGGCAGCAAGCTCTATGAGCTGCAAAGCCAAGGCCCGTATATCTCGCGCTGCATGGAAGAAGTCACGTGATTATGCTTATGCCTGCTTGCTTCCCCCTTGCCCTCTGCTCACCGATTCCGTTCGGACCCCACCCCACGTTCGAATTCACTCGATCCTCCCCCTGTCCTTCCATCCCCCCGTATTCCGTTCCGATCCCCCTGCTATCCATCCCATCATGCTCGATAACCACCCCGATCACATTCCATTTCTGATCCCCCGTCCGATTCCCCTGTGTATGTGGTCTCGAGTGTGGGTGTTGGTGTCTGTTTGTCTGTGTGTGGTTATGGTGTATGAGTGTAGAGTGCTGTTGTGTGCTGTGCTGGGTGTCTGTGTGGGTGACAGGAATGTGTGTAGGATGCTGTATGTGGGAGGTGTGTGTGGGTTGAGATTGGCTGTGTCCCGTCCTGGGGGAAAGAGTGTGCGTAAGTAATGTGTGTGGGGGTCTGCAGATGAGAGAAGAGAGTGTGTGGGGATTGGGCTAAAGAGATGAGTTAGTGGCACGGAAGTGAGACGAGAGAGAGGGGGGTTGGGGGACGCGAGAGGGAAGAGGCTGGAGATGGTGAAGAGAAGAAGGATGTGTAACGGGGGGAGAAGAGAGAGCGTGTGTAAGTGGGGATGTGTGGGTGTGTGTGTTGGTAGTGTGTTGGGATGTGTTGGTGTTGTGTGATGGTGGTGTGTGTGTGGGTTGTGTGTGTGTGTGGGTGTGTAATGTGTCGAGAGAGCAGAGAGAGTGGTGTCGTAAATGTTGTGTGGAGAGAGAGATGAGAAAGAGAGAGGGGGTGTTAAGAGAGGGAGGAGTGTGTGTGAGAGGAGTGTGTTGTCTGAGGGAGGTGTTGTCTAGATGAGAAGTGAATGAGAGGAGAGTAAATGGTCGATGAGAGAGAAGTGAGGGGAGTATGTCTGAGAAGAGGAGAGAGGTCTGAGAGAGGAGTGAGAGAAGTTGTTGCGAGAGAGGTGTTTAGTGTCTGAGAGGAGAGAGAGTGTGTTGAGGAAGAGATGAGAGTTGTGGTAGGCGAGACGAGAGTGGGTGAAGGGAGGAGAGGCGATAGAGTAGTCTGAGAGAGAGAGAGGAGTAAGGAAGAGAGTCAGGAGTCAGAGAGGAGGAGCGTCAGAAAGTCAGAGGAGCGAGTCTCAGGAGAGTCAGGAGAGTGAGGAGAGAGCGAAGAGAGTCAGAAGGAGAGATGAGAGAGCGGGAGAGAGAGGAGAGGGAGAGAGAGGTCAGAAGGGAGGCCGAGTCAGAGAGAGTCAGCGCGAGTGAGAGAGAGATAGGAGAGGAGGTCAGAGAGAAGTCAAGAGAGCGGTCAGAGTCAGAGAAGAGGGACGCGAAAGGAGATTCTGAAGAGAGGAGAAAATGAGAGAGGGGAGAAGAAGAAGAGGGAGAGTTAGAGAGAGGGGAGGAGTCAGCAGAGAAGAGAGGGAGGGTCAGTCAGTCAGAGAGTCAGTCAGAAGGCAGAGATGAGAGAGGAGAGAAGCAGAGAGAGTCAGTCAGGAAAGAGAGAGTCAGTCAGTCAGTCAGAGAGAGGATGAGAAGGGAGGAGTCAGTAAGTAAGGAGAAAGAGGAGTAAGATAAGAGAGGAAGGTAGAGGGAGAGTCAGTAATGGACGAGATCAGTCAAGGAAGACGGAGATGGAGATGTCCGTAGTACAGGAGGACGGAGAGTAAGTCAGAGAGCGAGAGACAGTCAGAGAGAGAGTCAGAGAGAGAGTAGCGAAGCATGGAGTCAGTCAGTCAGAGACGAGAGTAGTCAGAGTAGATCACGCGAAGCGACGAGAGAGAGGAAGTCAATGAGGAGAGAGCGCAGAGACGAGAGAGAAGAGTACAGTGGGAGTGAGAGAGGAGAGTCAGTCAGGAGAGAGAGAGGTGAGAGAGTCAGTCAGACGAGAGAGCAGAGATGCAGTCAGAGAGGAGGAGATGCAAGAGAGAGCAGTCGGAGAGTCAGAGAGAAGACGAGAGTCAGCAGAGAGAGAGAGAGACCGTCAGAGGAGAGAGAGAGTCAGTCAGCAGGAGTAGATATGGAGAGGAGCATAGGTAAGAGGGAGAGTACAGCAGAGTTAGAGTAGAAGAGCAAGTCAGAGAAGAGTTAGAGAGAGAGAGAGAGAGTTAGTCAGTAGAGAGAGAGAGACAAGTAGAGAGAATAGAAGAGAGTAGAAAGGTCAGAGAGAGAGCGTCATGAAGAGCAGTAGAGGAGAGCGAAGTCAAGAGAGTAACCAGAGTAAGTCAGAGAGAGAGAGAGCGTGGAGAGTCAGAGAGAGAGAGTCAGTCAGGCAAGTCAGTAGAGAGAGAGGTCGGGAATAAGTCGGGAGAGAGAAGGGAGTAGTAGAGAGAGAGTCGCGAAGTCAGCAAGAGAGATGACAGTCAGCGAGAGGAGGAGAGAGTCATCAGAGAGAGTCGAGAGAGTGAGTAGAGTCACGCAGGGAGGGAGTCAGTTCAGAAGGAGAGAGATAGTCAGGCAGGAGGAGTCAACGAAAAAGGATGAGAGAGAGAGAGAGAGAGAGAGTACATGAGAGAGAGTCAGAGAAGAGAGAGAGTCAGTCAGAGAGAGTAGTCCGCGAGAGAGAGAGAGTCAGAGAGAGAGTCAGTAGAGAGAGAGAGAGCAGAGAGTCAGAGAGAGAGAGCAGAGAGAGAAAGTAGGAAGAGAAGAGAGAGTCAGTAGACGCGAGAGCGGAGAGGAGAGAGAAAGAGAGAGAGAGTGCAGTCAGAAGAGAGAGAGAGAGAGAGTAAGTAGAGAGAGAGAGAGAGTCAGTCAGAAGAGAGAGGAAGTCAGGGAGAGAGGAGTCAGGTCAGAGAAGAGAGATCAGTCAGAGAGAGAGAGAGTCAGGTAGAGGAGAGAGAGAGTCAGTCAGAGAGAGAGAGTCAAGTCAGAGAGAGAGAGAGATGAAAGGGGCGAGAGCCGGGGAAGAAGAGAAAGAGATCAGAGAAGAGACGTCAGTTAGAGAGGAGAGTACAGTCAGAGAGAGAGAGAAGAGTCAGAGAGAGAGAGAAGTGTAAGAGAGAGAACGAGAGAGAGAGAAGGTCAGAGAAAGGAGAGTCAGTCAGAGAGAGAGGTCAGATCAGTCAGAGAGAGAGAGTGAGAGTCAGTCAGAAGAGGAGAGAGAGAGAATGTCAGAGAGAGGTCAGCAGAGAGAGAGGAGAGGAGATGAGAGAGAGAGAGGGAGACAGGGAAGCAGAGATGATGAGGGGAGGCAGAGAAGAGAGACAGAGTGAGGCGGAGAGAAGAGAAGAGTCAGGAGAGATGAGAATAGTGAGTGAGAGGCGAAGAAGCTGAGAGGTGACAAGTCAGTCAGGAGAGAGAGTGAGAGTCAGTTCATTCAGAGGAGAGAGAAGTCAGTCGAGAAGAGGAGAGGAGTCAGTAAGCAGAGATCAGTAGGAGAGAGCAGTCAGTGAGAGCGAGAGATGGAAGAGAAGCAGCAGTGAGGACGAGAGAGAGAGGCGAGAGGGAGAAGGGAAGTCATCAAGGACGAGACACGAGGAGAGAGAGCAGATGAATGCGGACGAGAACCAGAGAGAGGAGAGAGCAGGTAGAGAGATCAGTCAGAGAGAGAGAGAGAAGTCAGAGAGGAAGTCAATTCAGAGAGAATGGAGAGAGAGGAGTCGCAGAACGAGGAGAGAGAGGCAGGAAGAGAGATCAGCAAGAAGAGATGGAGAGTGAGTGAGAGAGGAAATGAGAGAGGGAGAGCAGAGAGAGAGAAGAGGGAGTCAGCAGAGGAGAGAGAGAGCAGTCAGAAGAGAGAGTCGGTGAGTCAGATGAGAGAGAGGAGAGTCGCAAGTAGTAGCATCAGAGAGGAGAGAGAGGTCAGTCAAGAGAGACAGAGTCAGCAAGAGAGAGAAGTAGCAAGAAGTCAAGAGAGAGCAGCAGCAGATGTCAGAAGAGGAGCAGAGAGGTCATAGAAAGGGCGGAGTAGAGGAAAGAGGTATGTCGAGAGATGAGGATCAGGAGAGAGTGAGTCCTAGAAGAGGGTGAGCAGTCAGATGAGAGAGTGAGAGTGCAGTCAGAGAGAGAGAGAGTCAGTCAGAATAGAGGAGTCAACCGTAACGGAGAGAGAGTAGTCAGAGAGTAAGAGTCAGAGGTAAGTCGAGAGCGAGACAGAGTGAAGGTGTCAGAAGAGTATAGTCAGGAGTAGGAGAGAGTTTCAGTCAGAGAGAGAGTAGTAGTAGGAGAGGAGGAATTCCGATCGTCAGGAGAGAGAGAGTGCATCAGTGAAAGAGAGAGTCAGCTCAGAGAGAGAGTGAATGCAGGGAGAAGAGTCAGAGTCTAGAGGAGAGAAGCGGGAGTCATGTCGAGAGGAGGAGGAGGTAGTCACAGAGTAGATCAGAGAGAGTAGGGGAGAGGAGAGTCAGTCAGAGAGCAGGAAGAGTCATCAGTACAGAGAGAAGGAGTCAGAGAGAGAGGAGAGGTCAGTCAGAGAGTACAGAAGGAGAGAGAGCAGTCGAGAGAGAGGAGAGATGTCGGAGAGAGAAGTCCGATGCGAGAGTTGAGAATCAGTGAGGAGAGAGTGTGAGAGTAGTCAGAGAGATAGAGTGAGAGCAGTTCATTAAGAGAGAGAGAGTCAGTCAGAGAGAGGAGGAGTCAGTCAGAGAGAGAATCAGTTTTTCAGAGGGAGAGAGTCAGTCAGTCAGAAGAGAGAGATGCGAGATGAGAGAGAGTCAACAAAGTAGTAAGTAAAAGGAAATCGGAAGAGAGAAGAGGTGGAGAAAGATATGAGGAAGAGAAGAGATGGAGAGAAGAGAGAGGAGAAGAGACGAGAGAGCCAGAGTCAGAGATTGGAAGTGGAGGAGACAGGGAGAGAGAGAATCAGTCAGAGAGGAGAGGAGACGAATCAGTCAGGATGAAGAGAGAGAGTCGGTCCAGAAGGAGAGAGTCGATCAGAGGGAGAGGAGAGAGAGAGTAAGTCAGAGGAGGAGAGAGAGGCAGAAAGAGAGAGTCAGTCAGAGAGAGAGAGGCAGTAAGCAGAGAGAGAGGGAGAGATGGAGGAGAAGAGAGTCAGTCAGAGGAGAGAGAAGAGACAGTCAGAAGAGGGAGGAGAGAGTCTGTCAGAGAGAGCAGAGTCATGTAAGGAGAGAGAGGAGAGAGGAGTCAAAGTCCAGAGAGAGAGAGTCAGTCAGAGGACGAGTCAGTAGAGAGTTCAGATCAAGAGAGAAGGAGAGTCAGTCAGAGAGATGGAGAGGAGTGTAAGTTAGTAAGAGAGGAGGGCAGGAAGAGAAGGAAGAGAGAAGGAAGAGGAAGGGAGGCGTAAGGGAGCAGTGTGGTAGGGAGAAGAAGCGAGGAGAATAAAAGGGGAAGAGAAAGCAGAGTCAGTGAGGCGAGAAGAGTCAGTCGTAAGTCAGTGCGAGAGCGAGGGCGTGTCAGAGAGAAGAGGTGAGAGTCAGTGGAGAAGAAGAGAGGAGTCAATCAGAGAGAGAGGGAGATGTCAGTCAGAGGAGGAGGGGAGTCAGTCGAGGGAGAGAGAGTCAAAGCAGAAGTCAAGCAGAGAGATCATGTCAGAGAGAGTCAGTCAGAGAGAGAGAGTGTCAGTTAGTCAGAGAGAGAGTCAGTTAGTCAGAGAGAGAGTCAGTCAGTCAGAGAGAGAGAGAAAGTCAGTCAGTGAGAGAGAGAGTCAGTCAGTGAGAGAGAGAGTCAGTCAGAGAGAGAGTGAGAGTCAGTGAGAGAG
>WSYH01012319.1:0-19001 GCA_036426205.1 Ascaphus truei | reverse complement strand
GTATCTGCAGTTGTGCATATCTATCCCCTCAACCCTCCCTCCTAGTAAATTAGGGAGGCATGTCTGTGCTGATAAAGGGACTTATGTAAATATACTTGTAGAAGTATTAACATATCTCCCAGGGTACCTCAGGTGTGCTCCCTTTTTCAGCACATGCATGTCTCCCTAATTTATTTGGAGGGACCTACCTCTCTTCCTCCATATAATGTTGTGCATGGGCAAGATAACCCAAATAAGGTGAAAAATTATCATTTTAAATACATTACAGTACATATTAACCCAGTAGTAGCCAGATGTCAACTAGTAATGGGTTTCTAGCTGGCTACAAAGGAGTTAAAATCAAAATTAAACTACACTGCTTATCCCCCTCTCACCCCCTTGGCCACCTTAGTGCCCTGGAATGCTTTACTAACAGCTAAGGTCATGAATGGGTTAATCCGTCCTAATACCCACTCCGGGGAAACTAACCCCACACCTCCAATAAACCTAACCCCCACGAATCTCTAGACTAATGGCTCTATTAGACAAATTAGGCTAATAGGGCTTTTGGCCATTGAACACACCCAAAAAATACATGTATTAAAAAAATACTTTCCAAATAATAAACAAATACATTTAAAATATAAACCCATTCATAGTCTCTGTGGCTACCTATGCCCTCTCAAATATAATTAATGGTGACATGTTTTAGGTCTATCTTTCTATCTCTCTGAAAAAGTGACATATTTACCAACATTAAACTACACTATCTACCCCCCTTGGCTACCTTAGTGGCTAAGTAATGCTAAAGTAATCAATGGGTCTAATCCCCCACCTCTACACCCCCTGGGGGTACATATGAACCCACCCCAGGTCAACTACCCCCATCACCCACCTTCCAACAAACCTACCCTCCTCCTCCACTATACTAATGTGCAATAGCCCTATTAGCCAAATTAGGCTAATAGGGTTTTTGGCCACTGAAAAGCAATAAAAAAAACATGTAAATGGAAACATACACATTACAAATATAATAAAGAAAAAATACATGCTAAAGCCATAAATGCATTGATTCTCACTGTGGTTACCTATGCCCTGTCAATGGGGGCCTAGATTGCCACATTGGCAACCAATGTTGACCTGTAATACGAATTGGATTACTTGCCCCAGCCAGGATGAAATTCGTCCTTATCTTCATGGCTGAAGGCACCCATAACAAATCCAACAAAGGGCTGATGCCCAAACATAAAATAAAACAAAAAAGCCGGAAAGGTGACCAAAACCCCCACCAGAAACCATAAAAATAAATCCAAAGCATGATGGAATAAAAAACACACAACATATCCTATAATCTAATTAATACTATTCTGATAATGGATGGACATATTAGTAATGATCATTGTGGGTTATAAAGCAGTAAAGAATTTGAATTGAAGAGAACCCCCTTTTTCATAACAAGCAACAGCAATCCTGTAAAGCACAGCTTTTTCCTGGTTGCCTTAAATGATTACTCCCCCCAGCTCTACTGCTTGTGATCCTCTCTAAAATGTATTACATACTGTAAGGTACCTTCTATAAATTATACTATATTATACAGTGTACATTTCTTTACATCTGGCATCCCAGGAAAACCACAAACCCAACACAAATATCATTTGATTCTTTGCAATTTATAATTGGCTATAGGAATTCATTTTATAGTGAGAAAAACATAATCTTGCATCCCTATTTTTGAGGACTTCTAAACGGGCATTGATGGAGCCTTTGCTTTGGACAGTGAATCTGATGTAAACATGAATTTCCTGGCATGTAAGTACAGTATAACTAAAATCATACTTCTGCAATTTTATCATTATTCTTTGAATCTTCAATGTGTAGTAATTTCAGTAATCTAGATCAGGGGTGCTCAATCTTGTTCCCCTGCGCCCCACTGCCGGCTCTCCCCCCCCTGCCCATGTCCCCCTTCCTTACCTTCGCTCCGACATTCTGATGTCACAACGTCATGTGACGTCCCATTGCCATGGCGATGCATTGCCAGAAGCTGTCTGAGCCAAGGTAAGTGAAGTTACAGAGGCCTTCGCCGTTCCCCCGGCATTTAAATTAAATGCCTTCAGGAAGAGCGCAGGGCCTCTGCCACCGCCGCGTGTACCCCACTCCCCCCAGAAAATCTCACGCCCCCAAGTTTGCGCACCCCTGATCTAGGTGGTAATTCTATATCAGCCAAAGAGGCCCTTCGAGCAATTTTCTTGCAAATTTACTGTATACTTCAACATGGATTTTACTGCAAAAATGACCTGAGCGGCTGGTTTGGCGGATATAGAAAAGGGCCCCTGTGTTTACCTAATAAGCTATCTCCACTGTCTGGAAAGAGACTGAAAACAAAGCCAGACCAGTATATAAAGTATATAAGCCAGACCAGTATATAAGTAGCAGGGTTTTCTGGTGCAGACCTATCAGTGAAGGAGGATGTATTGTGAACATCAATACTAAAAACAACACTTACTGTACGAACGCCCATTTATTGTGGTAGATAGGGATGTTACACCAAGGTTAGGCCTGGCTGCCTGTGAAACTAGAACCTCAATTTGGTAAAGTGGGTACTCTCATTACAAGATTGTACTGAACCTAGTTATGAGACACTCATTTTGGAATTCCATGACTTATTTAAAGTGTTTGATGCTTGCCAGGTGAGTATACTAATTAGATAAACAGACAAGTTTATTGTGCAATCTATGAGGTGTAAAATCAACGGAATTCCTGTATAGGATACTGTACCTGCGTCATGTTACACTGGAAATCCGGCATGGATCCTGACACCCTTTGAGTAATATGGAGATTCATTTATTGTATAAGATATTATAATTTATAGACTATGCCTTATATTAAACAGTTATTAATAAGGAAATGGTATCACATGACAACCTCTCCCTGCCTCACTGCATGGGATTCTCTTTATGGGGGGTCTACATACAGTACCAACATAAAGAAAAATGGAGCTTAGCTGCGACATATGTACGCACAGTTTCTTACATCTGATGAATAATATTAAACTTACGCCACTTCACATGTGATTTTTGGGGGGAGGAGGGAAACAAAAGTTAAAAAGAGAGGGACAGAGAGATGGAGACTAATATATCTGATTATAATCTGTGCACATGTAAATCCTCTCCACAACTCATCCTCCTGACACTTTCCATGGAGCAATCTAGGACAGACAGGGCAACATTGAAGCAAAATACTTTGATACATACAGGTATTTGCAGAAGGGAAATGCCCTGTTTTGCTCCAATATTGAATTGATACATAGGGGTCTATGCAGTAAGCAGCGAAGAAATGCATTAGCCAGGTTTTGAATTCGCCATGTTTTTGGCGTGTTAAACTCGCTGTATGCTAGAAGGGCTGAATCCCTGGCGAATGAATGCACCACCACCATTTGATAAAATGGTGCGTAACCTGTGGTGAGACAGCTTCCTGGCGAGAAGCTGCCGAGAAGCCGTCCCCTGCTGAGATGTGTCTGCAGCAGAGAGAGAACCGTCGCTCTCTCTGCGCAAACATCGGCACATTAAAAAGTATTTTATAAACCATTTTTATTCATAGTGTACATGTGCAGGGGGTCTCCGGAGCTGAACCGCATTGGTTTCATGTCCGGGGACCCCTGCTTCCTGAGATACAGGCCCCTTTATGAGGTGCTGGTATCCCTCTGCATTTAAAAGTCCCGATCACGTGACCGCGGAATGTAAACAAAGCAGAGGGATACCGGCACCCCCTAAAGTGGCCTGTATCTCGGGAAGCAGGGGGTCCCCGGACCTAAAACCAAAGCGGTTCAGCTCCGGAGACCCTCTGTACATCTACAGTATGAATAAAACACACATTTCAATAAACAATCATTCCTTACCTTTGCGGCTATCTGCTATGGTAACGAAGCAGCATGAATATATTTTTAATAATAGTGTACAGTGAGCAGGGGTTCCCCTGAGCTGAACCGCATTGCTTTGTGGACCAGGGAAACCCTGCTTCCCGAGTTACAGGCCCCGGTATGTGTCATCGGGTGGGCAGTGTCGCCACCATCCAGTAGCGTCCCATACGCGACATGCCCGCTATAAAGATGGCGGCGACACTATAACCGATGCCCCAAACGGGGCCTGTAACTCGGGAAGCAGGGGGTCCCTGATCCACAAATCAATGCGGTTCAGCTCAGGGGACCCCCTGCTCCCGCACAATATTATTAAAATAAATTAATGCTGCTTAATTACCATAGCGGATAGCCGCTAAGGCAATGAACGGGTTAACGCACAATAGCATGTTTATTGGGGACAATTGCCCCCAATAAACATTGCCAGTGATCGACAAACCTATACATTTGCTCGCCCCGGGCGAGTGGATTTAACATCGTCGCGAGCTCCTATTGGCCCAAGCAGCACACGTTTGGTACTAGGTGGCGAGTAGCTTTTTTTGTGTGGCGAGTAGATTTTTTGGTGATTTGTCGACCACTGAACATTGCAATACACAACATACAATACAGTAATGGGCAAAATTACTATTATCCACAAATGGATAATAGTGCAGTTGTCCATTTAAAATACATAAAGAACAATAAATACATTAAATACATATAGCACTCACCCTTGTCCGGCTGCCACGATGAAGGCCATCCTCATCTTCATCCTGCTAATGCCCCATCCGCTTCTGCAAAACAGAAACAAGAATAAAAACATCCAATGTAATGTCCCCTAACCCCTTAATCATCATAGCGGTTATTAACCGCTACAGTCATTAGGGGTTAACCCACCCTCACCCACCACTCGAGAGGCCTACATACCCTCCCCCACTAACCCCCCACCCCGTGAGGCCTAACCACCCTCACCCACTACCCACAAGGGAGGCCTACCCACATACCCTTGGGGCCAATATCCCCTCCCCCCACCCCAACACATACAGTACAATAATGTGCCAAATAACTATTATCCAGATAGGAATAATAGATTATTTAGCCATTATTAAACACATTAAGTAGCATAGTAAAATAAAGAAACTTCTACTGACCTCACCAATAAGAAGGCCCCGTCACCAGCATAATCCTTGTCGTCCGTTGCCAAAATAATACATAGCCAATACATTGCAATGACATTAAGATATGAATGAACCCCTTAATCACCTTATCGGATACTAACCGCAAAGGTAATTAAGGGGTTAAGCCACCCTGGCCCGATACCCACCCTTCACACATTGCTTTGTACAGTGGCTTCATCATGACAAAAAAAAATATTTTTTTTATATATATATATATATATATACGAGCTTGAGACAAAAGGTGGCACTGAGTGCTCATTTGCATGTCATTTCCCAGAATCCCGTGCTGCAGTGGAAGCGCTGTATGCTGGGCGATAATGGGGAAAGTTAGGGTTGCAGACCTGTCTAAGACATGCAAATGAACATACAGTAATATTTACTGTTGCTTTATGCTTTACTGTGGAGGGTTTTTGTCACTTTTGTTTACCTAACATAACCTTAATAATTGTGGTGAATACCTAGTCTAGTCTCAAACCAGCTTAGTCATTACAACCAACCTCACAGTGATGATACCCATCAAGGTTGAAACATGTCTGTGAGTGGGTTTAATGGCTTTGCATCTCATCCCAGCCTCTGTCTAAAAGCTGTGTTTAAAACAGTATGCATTGGCTTGAGGATTTGCTTGTGTAATACGAGCTTGAGACAAAAGGTGGCACTGAGTGCTCATTTGCATGTCATTTCCCAGAATCCCTTGCTGCAGTGGAAGCGCTGTATGCTGGGCGATAATGGGGAAAGATAGGGTTGCAGACCTGTCTAAGACATGCAAATGAACATACAGTAATATTTGCAGTTACTTTATGCTTTACTGTGGAGGGTTTTTGTCACTTTTGTTACCCACCATAACCTTAATAATTGTGGTGAATACCTAGTCTAGTCTCAAACCAGCTTAGTCATTACAACCAACCTGAGACAGAGAGTATTTCCGCTCACCAAATGTACATAAAATATATACATATAGATAGGAGGTGCATACGGGAAAAAGACACATGTATGGAGGCAGGGGAGGGTTAAAGGAGAAAAAACCCAAAAGAATTCCTATTTGCACTCACCTATACTAATAAATGGTTAGGAGAGATTCAGTCCCTGGGTAAAGACCCATACACCATTTAGTAATACACAATAAAATCATTTAATATACACTTATTCAAAGACAAATACATTTTGTTAAAAGAAACAGGGGGTGGGTGCAGAGAGTGGAGTGGGCAATCTGACCTTGTATAGTCAGCACACTGCTAACAGACGCAAATGCTTATTGGTCTACCATGTCAGACTACTGCATAAACCCTCCTATCGTGTACCCATCAAGGTTGAAACATGTCTGTGAGTGGGTTTAATGGCTTTGCATCTCATCCCAGCCTCTGTCTAAAAGCTGTGTTTAAAACAGTATGCATTGGCTTTAGGATTTGCTTGTGTAATACGAGCTTGAGACAAAAAGTGGCACTGAGTGCTCATTTGCATGTCATTTCCCAGAATCCCTTGCTGCAGTGGAAGCGCTATATGCTGGGCGATAATGGGGAAAGATAGGGTTGCAGACCTGTCTAAGACATGCAAATGAACATACAGTAATATTTACAGTTGCTATATATATATATATATATATACATACACACACACACACACACACACACACACACACACACGATGAACCAATATACAAATAAATGTCTCAGGGTTAACAAAAACATGCTCAAATAAAAATACCACTTCTCCATAACATCAACACTGAAATACAATCCTATTTCCTAAACAAATCAAATGTAATCATCCAATCAAAAGCATCAAATGCCAATCAAAAGCCTCAAATGCCACTCAAAACATTGCATATGCAATGGGAACTCCATCCCAACTGTGATTGGCTCTAGAAGACCATGTGACAGAGGCTTGGGGGAGAACGGATGAGATGTCATTGAAAGCGTGTCACATGGTACTAGAGCCAATCAGAGTAGGGATAGACTTCCCACGCTCTTATTGGCTACCGTACCATGTGAGGCCGGCCATGTTTCTTTTAATGACGTCATCTTAAAGGCAATTGAAGCAAAGCCATTCTGATTTGCTTTCATTGCCTTTAAGTGACGTCATTTTTTTTTATCGTCCAAAGCACATGGTTTTCACGGCCCAATCAGGGCCGTGGGAACCATGACGAAAATGTGACGTCATAGGCCGTTAAAAGCCTATGTCGTCTCATTTTGAAGGCAGACGCAGAGGAGGAAGGACCTCCTACAGAAGAAGAAGACAAGGGCCTGGCAGCAGACGGTAAGAAGACCCCGGAAGAGAGCCGCAGCTGAAAGAAAGAAGAATACAGATGAAGATGGATTAAAACTACAAGACCTGTGGATTGTTTTTTTTAATTATTTTAATGTTTATTATTTTCAGGTTTATTATTTTATGGGTTCCTGTTCGTGGATTGGTTCATGAGTAAGCTGTTCAACGGGAGTCGGTGAGTGGGTCAAGTAATGGTAAGTGAACAAAAGAAATGTATTTTATGTAACTTGTTTTTTTTTGCTTTTTACATGTGTTTGGTTTTTTTTGTGCATAATTTCTTGCCACTGTATGTATGTATGCATGTATGTGTAGATCGATATATACATACAGGGTAAGAAATGATTGTGTTTGAAAAGCTTGCTTTGGTGTATTTTTAATGATTTTGGCTATGCTGCTATGCATAGATGTGTGTGGAATGTAATTTAGAATTAGATAGATGTAATTTTTGGCCTTGTATGCTGTACTTTAGGTCATGGTGATGCTTGCTTTTGTATATTTTATTTTTTGGTGTCCTATTTTGTATGATGGTAACTTGTTCTATTTAACGGTTGCTATAGTTAATTGTGTAATTGGTATGGATGCTATTTTAATTGTTTTGGGATGTAATTAATGCATGCAAATTGATTTATGGTGACTTTATTAGATTACATAGTATACTTCTTTTGATGTAATGGTATTTTCTTTGGAATATTGTATTGTTAACATTGATTTGCAGCGTCTACATGGTGCTTAGATTGTAAGCATCATGGATACAATGTAAATGCAATGTTTTGAGTGGCATTTGAGGCTTTTGATTGGCATTTGATGCTTTTGATTGGATGATTACATTTGATTTGTTTAGGAAATAGGATTGTATTTCAGTGTTGATGTTATGGAGAAGTGGTATTTTTATTTGAGCATGTTTTTGTTAACCCTGAGACATTTATTTGTATATTGGTTCATCATGTGTATATATATATATATACATATATATATTGTGACAGAGTCACTGACTCAGTAGGCTAGAATAGTGAATGGAGAGACGCTGCAGCCAGTTCACAGAGTGTTAATCTCCTCAGACAGAAGGAAGCACACCTGCAGCCTAATTAAGCAGGAGGCCTGAGAGACTGCAGGTTTAAAAGCAGGAAATGACACACACACAGAGAGCTTGTTTTTCCACAGGAAGGTGGAGAGAACTCTCCCGGCTTGGAAGCCGTAGCAGCTGCTGCTGCTCTGGTCCCCAGTCCTGCGAGGAGCTTTGCTGCTGGGACCAGCTGGGACCCCAACCCAGGATAAAGATAAACATTGCTGCGAGGCTGGACACAGCCTGCTCCCCGGAACCGTGTTCCTGTTTGCTGTTTGGAGCTGAAACAGATAAGACTTTATTCTTATTATGCTTATTGGTTATCGTTTGTGTAGCATGTTTTGGGCATGACCAGATTAGCTGGCTGTCCTGTTAGTAAGGGCTCAAGAAGTGAGTTAGTGTCCCTAACGGGACTAGGCTTTAATTTGCAAGAAAGTAGTTTCTTAAAGGGACAGTGCACCCGTATTTATTTTGGTTGTGGCTAATAAACCACTATAGTTGAACGTTTCCCACCGTGTCTAGCGTCTTACTGACCCCGCCGCGAGGCCGTCCTGCCACAGCGCATATACGTCCCCACCTCAGTATAAGGGACGAGTCTGGTCTGCGGGCAGCACCAGTGTAACACATTTTCTGTAACTGCAATATAATTGGTATCCGCTTTAGAGCTCAATAAGGCCTTCATATTTTCTTATTACTTCACTAAGACCAACAATATCCCATTGAATCTTTTCAAGCTGATCTACCTGTTCCTGCAGTGCTGCTGCTTCACTGGAAGGAGTCCGGCAGGTGTAGGTAGCCAGATGGAGGTTTGAATCACAGCTGGTGTTTACCTCCGGGGATTCTTAGCACCCCTTACTTTCATACCTCCTTCCTGAACGCTGTCCAGCCCAGGGACAACCCAACTGCCACCCTCCAGCTTCAGAGAATGGCATCTTGTTCTAGCACCCCTCTTTCTCTGAAATATGCTTCCCTCCCGTACTTTGTTGTAACTTATTCTGAATGTGTTTCCACTAAAGTTTGAAACCATGGTGTAATGCAAAGATTCTGGATTCAGCCAATAACTTACACACTCTGAGTCAGTAAACAGTCTTAGAGATGTAATCAAAAAGGGATTTTACTTAGTTTCGGTTATGTTCTCAGTTACAACTTGCATAGCTTAACAGCATACAACAGGAAAAATGCTCCAAACACCCGGGGAAGCCCCAATCAGTCTAGTCTGATCCCGAGAGAGCGAGAGGGAGTTCTTGGCCAGGGCACCTGCATGCTCCTTGGAGAAGCTTCTGCCACTATCCCCAGCCTAGGCTCTTATTTATAATATTTTGTGTTAGGCTTCCTCCAATCAGTGCTATGTGTTGTAGCAAAATGCATACTTAAACTGATGAGTCACACTTCCTTTGTAGTAAACAACTCTATATATGGTAGCAAACATGTGACAGAGAGAGTTCTGCTTACCCAAAGCCCATGTTATGGCATACTTCTGCTAATGAGTGGTACTTTCCAATACACATGGGGACTTTACATTCCTTAAGTTATACATACACCTACTCCACCCTGACACTGAAATAGGGCTTTTGCAGTAGTCTGAATGGGGTTAATGTGGCTAATGCCACAGTTAGGCTTAATTTTAATACCATTGTGTTATTTCCCAGTATTTGTTTCCTCTCCTCTCTCTCTCCACTTCAGCAAAATACCCATGTCAGTGTCTGGATCAGAGTAACACCAAGACTGCCATAACATGATGCTATTGGAAGATAACGCAATTTCTACAATTACGTGATGTTGACCCTATTCTATTGAGATGTAGTATAGATGTATGAAGCTTTCTGGATACGGCACCAACTCAGGGAACATAACGTCCATTCCTGTTTTAGGTAATGTCACGTTACAATCCCTGATTTAACAGAATTTAGTTTATGTGCACCTTCACGGGAACAAAGGGATATGCTGCACACCAAATTTGAAAAATGAAATACATACAGTTTACCGGTGCTGCAGGTTCAATGAGTACCTGTCAAAAATATTCCAAGGCAATACTCAGGAAAAAGGGAATCCAAAGCTCTACGGATTTTATCAAACTAATTTATTGCGCTATAAATTAGTTTGATAAAATCCGTAGAGTGTTGGATTCCCTTTTTCCTGAGTATCACCTTCATGGGAAAACATTGGCACATGGGACCAAAGTGAACTAACAACAGTGATATTAATAGCTAGAAAGTAGATAATTTATGCATTTAATATACCAAATCAGACAACCGTTTGCAAACAGTGCATTATTAAGCATAGAGCGAGTATTCTTGCCATTATTACTACTTTATCTCTACCGTATCTTTAATAACTGATCCTAATATATGGGTCTATTGAGAATGCATCTGATTATATACATTTTGGGATGTAGAAAATAATATTGTGCAGATTCCCAATTGTAAATAAAGGAAAGGGACATTTTAAAACTTTCAAAGATTATTTACATGCCAAATAAGTTATGGTGGGTAAAAAAAGTGACAACAACCTTCCATTATACAGTGCACATAAAGTAAAAGCATCACCCGTGAGCATCAATGTGAGGATAGTTATTATACATTACACATCTAATGCTGGGATAGGTTTCAACAAAACATTAAGTAAACTATGGTGGGTGAAATAATGACTAAAACCCTCAACCGTGCAGAGCACAGCAAATAAAAGTATCACTTGTGAGCACATTCACATGTCTCAGACAGGTCTACAACCCTGATGTTCACCATTAGGCTGAGGTCCCCGGTCTTCCCTTCCAGCAGGCACGTCATCGCGCCTTGTGCGCCCACTCATGCCGATTGGGGCCTGCCCCATAGAGGGCTGTGCTTTGTGTGTGGCACGCATGCCGTAGCGCATGCAACCGCAGCCACCGGGGACGCAGCCTTATCTCTTAGCATACAGCGCTTCCACTGCAGCCAGGGATTCTGGGAAATAACATGCAAATGAGCACACAGTGTCACCTTTTGCTTCTTATCCATTTTAACATGGACAACTCTTATAAACTCGTATGCCTGCTGTATTATACAGGAATGTTGGTCTGTGAAACAGGCCAAAGTATCCGGTGCTCAAAAAACAATATTGGCGGTGTAAAGCTGAAACAAACGCTGTAGAGTAAGAGTATAAGTCCAATGGTTTGCAGGTCTAAGTCTGTGTGTCTGTGTGTTGGATTTCATAGACAAATGCCTCTAATAGAGTGAGAGTATAAAGTTATATCAACAACTGTCTGGTCGCATTCAGCACTGTCACGTTGCAGCTTCTTTACTCACGACACAGCAGACTGGCGATGCAAAATCAAACCGGAGCCCCGATCCTCCACGATGAGTGGCAGTTTCCCTGCGGAAATCCCGGAGGTAGGTTAGCGCGGCGTCAGCTGTAGTACACGATCACCGGGTAATGGTCAGGCAATCCTGCCGACTCCGTAATAACATTTTGTGTCCTATAACTACACTGGTGTGGCTGTGCTCCGGTTCCTGCTTGGACAAAGATATTGCTGTATTATACAGCTTTTCAGCACAGCCGGGGTTAAAGACGTGCATTTGGTGACACTGTGTGAGTATTTGCATTACATTGTATAACATGTTTACATTTAATGTATACACTTCCAAGCGCGCTAAGTGTACCCCGCTCCCCCTTTCTTTTATTTTCTGCACCCCTTATTCTCCTTTATGCAAATGAAACATTAATAAGATTCATGTTATAAAAAAGACAAGTAATCGTATTTTTAAATAATCTGTGCAAAGATGATTTAAAAATACGATTACTTGTCTTTTTTTATAACGAATCTTATTAATGTTTCATTTACATAAAGGGGAATAAGGGGTACAGAAAAGAAAATAAGAGGTGAGGGTAGTACACTTCGCACGCATAGAAGTTTGGACATTAAATTAAATGTACACATGTTATACAATCTAATTTGTAACATGTATAGGCTATGAGTATTATTCTTCTAATTCCAATTATATGTTTCAGGGTTTTGTTTTTTTGTTAAAACTTGGATAATTATTTGTAACGAGTGGGGATGAAGATGTCTTTTATAGTGCTGTAGCTTAGTCCAAAAAATATAACCCTGCTTGATTGTTATTTGTTGAGTTTGTAAGATATTCATGACTAATCCATGGCTCCCACGTGTTCTGGTATTGTGGTGTTGGTGTATGGGGAAGGGGGGTGGTGGGGCATTGTGTGGGTATGGTGGTATTGTGTGTGGGGTGGTGGAATTGTGTATGCGCGCGCGCATGTGGGAGAGAGAGTAAAATGGGAAGGGAAAGGGGAGTTGGGGGAGTGGGGGAGTGAGAGGAAGAGTTTAAGATGGGGAGAGAGGCGGAGAGTGAGGGGAAGGGAATAGAGATGGGTGAGCGAGGAGGTGTGTAAGAGAGAGGGGGGCCTCACATGACCGCCGACAGTGTGGGCCCTGGATGAAACTCTAGTCCTGGGCCCCAGGAAATCTGTCGGCGGTCCTGTCCTGTCGAGAAATGATGCGATCTGGAAGGGGTGTAATCCAATCTGTGAAGAACCTTGATGTTTATCTCTCACATTTATTGAGGATTTTGCTGTATTCTTCAGTATATCGCTCCAGTCTTCCCAATCTAATTCTAATCCAAGGTCTTTATTAGTTCATTTGAGTCCTTATCTTTTAAAGGAGCAGTTTCATTTAACTAGGATAAAATATTTTTTGACAAAGTCATTAGCTTCCTTAATGATGGCATTATTGTAATTATGCACAGTACTTGACAGAGAAAAAATACACTGGGATGGAAATAAGAAAGAGTCCCGTTTTCGTGGTACAGCGTGGCACAGCGTGGTACAATACGGTACAGAGTTATGTATATTACAAAAACATAAGTTACACACAGGTGAGGCTAAACATGCACAAACAGATACAAAGAGGTAATAAGGGCCCTGCACGTGAGAGCTTACAGTCTAGAGCAGCGTTTCCCAGATGGTGGGTCACGACCCGGCACCGGGCCACGAAAGCAAAATGCCGGGTCGCCTAAAAAAACTCTGGAAAACCTAGGTGTTTCGTTCTTGGGTTTTGTTTTTTTCACGAAACTCTAAAATACGGGTAAATAACGTTGAATTGGGACTATTGAATAAATAATTCAATTAATTGAGACGAACAACGCGCTCCGTCTGTGCCTCACTGCGCCGTTTCGGAGTCTCGTTGTTCGCGGCAAATGGCGAGGCGGCGGGAGAGGCACGCGACTTACGATCTGATTGGCAGTTGAAGCTCTGTAGTAGGAGTGTACCTGTTCCGGTTGAGGAGAGGCAATTCAGCGGGCACCACGAGGCAGGAAAAAACATTGCAAAAGCTGGACTGTGCTGTATAACAATTCCTTTAATGAAGCATAGTTAAAAAGAGGGGGGGGGGAAAGCATACCCCTGCACCTCTAACGCGTTTCACCCAGAGATTGGGCTTTTTCAAAGAGTGACATTACCCGTGTGCAGGCCACTGATATACCGGGAGTGATCCGGATGTGACGTCATCCAGCGAATGGGCTGTAAGTATGCCGCGAGTGGCATGATGGATAACCGAGCTCATGGCTTGACCGCGCTCACACTGAGCGCAAATGCGCCGGATGTGGTGCCACAAGCTCTGTAGTAGTGTGTTCAGTCAGTTTCATTGGGAAACATTGTGTGGTGTGGTGACGTGGGAGACTGTAGGATCCGGGTATTGCGTTGCGGTGTCCGTGTGTCCCAGCGAGCGGGACGGACGCTCACTATCCCAAGAACAGAGTCTAGACCCTTGTACAACTGGTTACGCAAACGGAGCTGTGATCTTTTCATTTACTGGACTTCATATTCTCTACATGCAAGTTACTGCTGGCATTTTTGTAAGAGTAAATGCTTTTTTATTATAGTATGTGAAAACTGTATGGACATTCATATCTGTTTTATTTTACCTATAGGCCAGTATAGGCGGTAACATATTTTTAGTGGGTCACGAAGGAGAAGTATCAAAATAACCAGGCCACGGAAAAAAAAAGTTTGGGAAACGCTGGTCTAGAGGTTATATAGTGGTGTTATTTTCCTCTCTGAAACCATTTACAAAAGGAAGATTAATCTAGAAATCAGAAATATAGGATGGAGGTTTAAAAAGTTTGTGAATTTAGATCTGAAACATTAACTAGCATATGTAGCCATGCATAATAATGACTGCATACATCTTCTCTGTTAGCAGTAAGTCCTGGTACACACAGGCCTGCCCACAGTAGTAATGGAGGTTTTCCCTCACCCCCACGGGAAGCAGGGGGTCCCCGGACCTAAAACCAAAGCGGTTCAGCTCCGGAGACCCTCTGCACATCTACAGTATGAATAAAACACACATATCAATAAACAATCATTCCTTACCTTTGCGGCTATCTGCTATGGTAACGAAGCAGCATGAATATATTTTTAATACTAGTGTACAGTGAGCAGGGGTTCCCCTGAGCTAAACCGCATTGCTTTTTGGACCAGGGACCCCCTGCTTCCCGAGTTACAGGCCCCGGTATGTGTCAACGGGTGGGCTGTGTCGCCGCCATCTTTATAGCGTCCCATACGCTACGTGCCCGCTATAAAGATGGCGTCGACACTGTAACCGATGCCCCAAACTGGGGCCTGTAACTTGGGAAGCAGGGGGTCCCTGAGCCACAAATCAATGCGGTTCAGCTCAGGGGACCCCCTGCACCCGCACAATATTATTTAAATACATTAATGCTGCTTCATTACCATAGCGGATAGCCGCTAAGGCAATGAAGGGGTAAACGCATAATAGCATGTTTATTGGGGACAATTGCCCCCAATAAACATTGCAATACACAACATACAATACAGTAATGGGCAAAAAAAAATGGGGGGTTAGTGGGGGAGGGTATGTAGGCGTCCAGAGTGGTGGGTGAGGGTGGTTTAACCCCTTAATGACTGTAGTGGTTAATAACCGCTATGGTGATTAAGGGGTTAGGGGACATTACATTGGATGTTTATATTCTTGTTTGTGTTTTGCAGAAGCGGATGGGGCATGGGCAGGATGAAGATGAGGATGGCCTTCATCGTGGCAGCCGGACATGGGTGAGTGCTATATGTATTTAATGTATTTATTATTCTTTATGTATTTTAAATGGGCACATTCACTATTATCCAAAATACCCAAAAAACCCACAAGACTACAAACACCTTGGGTTAAAACCTAAATACAGCCCCCAAAATCGAAGTGTGGACGTCGGTGCTGCAGGGTGTGTTCTTCGAAGGGATCGGGGGTCTGTGTGGTAGTAGGTGGGGGGTTGGTGGGGGTGGTGGGGTGAGAAATGAAAACGGCATAGCCCCAACGAGTAAGCAGGCTTTGTCACGCCCTCCCCCCACTCACCTAACACCCAACCGGACATTTAAAAAAGTAAAAAAAAAAAAAACGAAGGACACTATGTGTGGTGGTGTTTAGAATTGAAGATTAGGATAAAACGGAAGGAATTAAAAAAACAATGTACTAACTAAAAAATGAATATCTGTGGAGGTGTCATGTCTGAAAATAGTTTTGTGTGGTGGGGGGGAGGGATGAAGGATTAGTTTGTGCTGCATTTCAAAGAGAATTACATACTGTAGAGTAGAGTACAGTAATTTCAAAAGGCAATTCATCATAATATTTTGATCATAAACCCCCAAATTCAACCCCCAAATACAGTACATAAAAAGCAGTCATTTATCTCCCTGTGCCTCAGGCAGCCAAAAACATACAGTAATGATGAGCTCCACGGGACAGGGAGGGACCTGTGCCTGCAAAAATGTCTCTGCAAGCGCTATCGTATACTGTAACTAACAGCGTATACAAAAACATGCTATTATTATTATAATATCAAAGTTGATGCTCTCTGTGCAAATCAAATTCGAGAAGCTGATTTTCCAAGACGGTTGCCATAAACAAAGCCTCAAGCTCCCGGCCTCAAACGACGAATTAGCACTATGCGCCAGTGAGTGCTTTGTACTGTAGCTCGCTTATGGACGGATTAAGAACACAATGGCAAGATTCCAGAAAATTACGACTCTGAGAGGGGGGGGTTTTGGGTGCTCATGCGGCAGTAAGCAACAAAGCAACTAAATAGCTCCCTCTGAAAAAGGATCACACGCTGGAGCAGTGAGGCTTTGAAGCTCGGCTATGGACGGATTAAGAAACACAATGCAAGATTCATCAAAAATTAACGACTCTGTGAGAGGGGGGGGTTGGTGACTCTGCGCGCAGTAAGCAGCTAGCTCCCATCTCGAAGAGGGCTTAGAGTAAATGCAGGCACAGTGGGCGATTGACGCTTTTTGGGAAATAGTAATTTTGCCTAATTACATACTTTATGCTAGCCGGATTAAAAACACAATGACTAACTTCAGAAAATGAATGACTCTGTGCAGGTGTCTGTCGAATGACTCTGTGGAGAGGGGGGGGGTTGGGTGACTCATGCGCAGTAAGCAGCTAAGCTTCCATCTGAACAAGGATTACACGCAGGCGCAGTGAGGCTTTCAAGCTCGGCTATGGACGGATTCAAAACACAATGGCAAGATTCTAAAAATAAAAGACAGGCGCATGAAGTTCAAAGCTAAAGACATAATTTAATTTCAAAAGGCAGTTCATCATAATAATACCACATTGACCGTCAGTGAAAGATATTACATTCCCCTCACATTGTGCTCCCCCATCTCTTCTTTTGTCTCTTCTTTTGTCTCATCATAATAATACACCTTGTGGAGAAAAAAAAAAAAATTACAATAATTGTTTTTTTTTTAATTTTTAATTTTTTTTTGGTCACTCACTCAGGCAAGCAAGCAGTGGTGGGCGAAGTTACTGGCGCATGCGCAGTAAATTCCTGCTGTCAAGCAGGAATGTGATTGAAACCAGACACACGTTCAAAGGAATGGTGTGGGAGAGATGTACTGCATTGCACAGAAGATAAGAAGTTGAAATACCCTGCAGTGCAGTTAATTATCCTGAGCGAGGGGAAAGTGCTGTATATGCTGAAATGTGACACTGTTACAGTACTGTACACGCCTATGCGTTTCAACAATTTTCAAATGAGACATACCGTACAGCAGCACAGCACTGCAAATGCATGTATACTTTAAATATGCAAATTTACAATTACTGCGCACGCACACACAGACTGTGTACTGACGTAGGTTGAACCGCGAAGGTATTAGACTTCCAAGACAACAGCTCGCAAACGCCACCCTGAGTTTTTACACGGCATTGCAGTATTGCAGACAGCGAGAATAAAATGCTAATATCACGAGCGTGAAAATAACGCAGTTCACTCCGGGCGAAAACGACACAAAACCGCACATAACCGGGATAATCTGAAAATCGCGGATCTAGCCAATTTAGACTAAAGGCGGACGCCATTGTAATAGAAAAACTGAAAAATGGACTTTATTAGCAATGCATCATAAAACCACAAGAGACAAACTCAAACACACACCACATGAAAAACTGCTGCAAAATATAATTAATAATAACTTAACACAAATCAACCCCTAACCTGGAAAGACCAAATAGTAAGAGTTCCAACAGGGCATAACAGAACCAGGGGAAAGAAAATTCCCCTAGTAATGTAACAAAGATCGGCCGATCAAAGTGAGAACTCAAAGGATAATATAAATGGACAAACCAGAGCGCAGAAAAGTTAATCAAAAAACTGTGAATCAGATATCAAAGACATAACAAATATAGCATAGAATAACACAATAACATAGCAGTCACAGAATAATAATTGCAGGGGGAGATATGTGTAACATGCAGCAGAAAATACCCAAATGGCTTAAAAAATAATAATAAATAAGAAGGGTAAAGCCACAAGGGTAAGTTTACAAAAGACCCTGTGAAAGATGCTGGAACAGCCTAATGCTGATGGTAAGTAGCAGGCAGTAGTGAGATGTGAACGGACAGCCCAGCAACAGTGGACACTAGAGCATAGGGCAAATAAGGCAGTGAGGAAGTCCCCTTAAGCTGACAGCCCACGTTGCAGTGAGCACTAAAACGTAGGACAAGTAAGGCAGGCAAAGCAGCAAGTCCCCATGGGCTAGCAGCCCAGCATCAGTAAGCACTGCAAATGTAAGGCAGACAAAGCAGCACAGTACAGACTAGCACAGAGAAAATAACATCAGTGTAGTCCACACGTTCCACACGGGTCTGGGAGTGTAGGGGTAGTGAGAGGGTTGTCTGGAGCGGAGGTCTGGGAGAAGAGGTTAGAGGCTTGTAAAGGACAAGCTGGGAGAGTAGGAGAGACAAGGAGATGGGGGGGGGAGTCAGGAAGATGGATATGAGAAGGGAGAGGGGGGGGAAAAGAAGGTGGAGAGACAGAAGACAGGAAAAGGTAGCAAGGACAGGTAGAATAGATTCTGGTCCAGCTATGAGAGGAAAAAGCAATCCGCAGTCACCAGGGGCAAGGGGAAAGTTTGAAAAGAGATCTAGCTAGTTGGCAGAGTCTCTAAAGGGAGACATGGAAAGACATGTGGGTAGAGAACTTAATTACGAAAAAAAGTACGTTATACCAGACATTGGGATAATATGCAAGAATGCGCCGGGGGGTGGGCAGAAGCTCCTCCATCTGGGCAGTGGACTTGCGCTGACAACCTATGGGGACTGAGACTGCTAAACCCATAG
>WSYH01012318.1:0-11930 GCA_036426205.1 Ascaphus truei | reverse complement strand
TATTTATATATAGTTTTGGTGTAAATTACAGCCTGTCGCAAGCTCTCGTGACAGGCTTGTAATTAACTGGTGGCAGCTGGCGGGACAGAACTGGACCTGGATTACAGTATTCTGCGGGGTACTGTGATCCAGTGGGAACTTGATGGTAATTGCAAGTTCCTGGGACTAAAGATATTGAACACACAGTGTACAACATATAACACAAGATATGGCACCTCCTCACTGTTCCCCTACTTGTGAGAAGCATTGCCTCCAGAACCAAAGTGCCGGCCATCTATCTGACTGGAGCCGGGCACTGAGACCAGAGGAGTGCATCAAGTCGGCGCGGGGAGCAGCAGCCAGCAAGGCTGAGAGAGAGACAGCAATGGGTGAGCATGAAACCCGGCAGGCTGAGCAAAGATCCACAGCTGCAGCTGCTGTAACCATCACACCGCCCGGAGAGCAGGGAAGGGACCCAGCTCCGGGACGGCAGAGACTTGTGGAGGGAGCGGGTGGTCTTGCACCAGGAGAGGTATTGGCCGTTGCGGCGGCCAGTCCATTTTACCCAGAATTGCTGGCCCTGATGTTTGCGCAGGGAGAGATGTCCCCAGCAGAGCGGCTCGAGCAGCTGAAGCTGGCAATGATCCGACCCGCTTATCCCCTCCCGGAGCCCGGCACTCCAGCAACTCCGCTGCCCCTTGCTGGGGTTAGTCCACCGGTGGCGGAGAAGCACCGGCATTTGCTGCGGCACTGCCAACAAATGGGCCACAATAATGCCCAGTGCCCTGACCGTGCGCGGTCAGGCGAAGAAGCCCCTCAGGGCCAACGCTCACGAGCTGCGGAAAAGATGACCCAGTTAGCGGCATCCTCTGATGGCTCCCGCCCAGCCGGGGCGACAACCCTCCGCGGGACGTCTCCTGGAGAACCTGGACGGGCTGCATCAGCATCAGCGGCGGAGAGCAGCGGCCATCCACCTGATCCCGGCGGAGAACCAGCGGTGGCGGCAGAGGAAAAGCCGCCACTCCGGCATCCTGCCGGCGGCAGTTTTATTTGGGGGGAGGGACAGGGTTTGCGGGAGGGGGTTATTTTACCAAGTTTGCATGGAGCTGTGTTCCTCCACAAAGATCTGGGACCCTTGTCCTGCACCGTTTTACCTGTACCCAACCCGGGCGCTGTTGCAGCAGCGGCCCGGTGCTGCCCAGCCCAGATGGGGCCGGCGGCGGCCGCTCCAGTCCCCCTGCAATTGGGACCAACGAAGGCGGCGGTCTCTGCGGGGACCAGCGAGGTAAGCCAGACCAAGTCGCAGACTGACCCCGACTTATTTTTCCCTATGACTGTACCCTGTTGTTTCACTATAGGGGTGACCGGGGGGTGGCAGGAGATAGGGGTACCAGGGGAGGGGAAGGACGGGCAGCTTGTAGGGCAGCTAGATGTCCCCATTACCCTGGTGGAGCAGCAAGGGGACTCTCAGTTAAGAGCCCCACTGTTGCAGCCTTGCTATGGGCTGGAGGTGTCCGGGGTTGTGGCAAAGTTAGACCACCCCCAGATTACCTGCCAGCCAGGAGCTAAGGTGGGTGCATCTGCACCAGCAACCCTGAGCTCATCCCTAGTAATGGGGAGACAGTGTCAGGGAGATGGCCTCACTCAGGTGTCCCTAGGATCCAAGTTAGGATTAGCTAGGGAGAAGCGGAGTGAGGGGAGGCTGCAGGTAGGTAGCCAGCATCCGTTCTCAAGGGAGGGGAAGGAAGGGCAGCTTGTAGGGCCGCCAGGCTTCCCCATTACCTGGGCGGAGCAGCAAGGGGACTCTCAGTTAAGAGCCCCACTGTTGCAGCCTTGCTATGGGCTGAAGGTACCGGGGGTTGTGGCACAGTTAGACCACCCCCAGATTACCTGCCAGCCAGGAGCCAAGGTGGGTGCATCTGCACCAGCAAACCTGGGCTCATCCCCGGTAATGGGGAGACAGTGTCAGGGAGAGGGCCTCACTCAGGTGTCCCTAGGGTCCAGGCTAGGATTAGCTAGGGGGAAGCGGAGTGAGGGGAGGCTGCAGGTAGGTAGCCAGCAGCAGATCTCAGTGAGAGGAGGGCTAGTGGTAGCCAGGGTGGGAAAGCAGCAGGTATCGCAGCTAGAGTTTCCCGTTACCCTGGCAGAGCCCCAGGGGGTTTCTCAGATCAGCAACCCCCTGTTGCAGCCTAGCTATGGGCTGGGGGTATCATGGGCAGTGGCAGGCTTGTGCCACCCCAGGGATACCTGCCAGCCAAGCGCTAAGGCGGTTGCATCTGGAGAAGTGCCCCTGAGCTCATCCCTGGTAAGGGGGAGACAAGGTCAGGGAGGTAGGTGCACTCAGGTAGTTCCAGGGTCTGGGTTAGGATTGCCCAGGGAGGCGAGGAGTGCAGGTGGGCTGCAGGGAGGTAAGCAGCAGGCTGAGGTGCTGGGCCTAGGGGAGGCTAGGCAGGGAGGCACCGTGGAGCAGGGGGAGATAGGAGGTCAGTGGGGTGTTAGGCAGCTGGCAGAAGCTAGGGAGGGGCTAGGTAGGCAGAAGGTCCCTTGTTCTGACTGGCCAGGAGTGACCCCTCTGACAGAACCCCCTGGGTTCCCAAAGGAGGCTGTGGGTAGATAGGCAGCCAGGGAGGATAGTCAGGAGTATAGCGGAGCAGCTACGGGTGGGCACAGAGCCAGGGCAGGTAGGGTCCCTACAGAATCGTGACATAACCCTGTCCCAGACTTGGTTGACAGGAAAGCGACGGTCTGTGCTATATAGCTGGTCTCCTGCTGGGGCAGAGGGAGGCAAAGGAGAATGCCCGGCTTTGCAGGAACTGGACTTTACAATCCACTGTGTACCGGACAATGCCGGAGGACAATTTTGCCAGGCCAATCCCTCAGGACGTAATGAGGGCGTCAAGGGTGCCCGTGGTACCCCAGTGCCTGGGGGAGGCGACTGGGGCACCAGGGCCCCATTGAGCCGGGGAGGTGTGACGATAGTGAGGGTTTGGCCCGGGATTAACGGGGTTACACCCCAAGGGCCCCCCTCTAACCTCGCCAGGGAGACAAGGGGTTAACTGGGCTGAGGCCCAGAAATGTGATTTTACCCTTGTTATAACCTGTAAATGTATTTTCCCCTGTCCCATTGTAATGTCTGGGTTAATCAGTACCAGCATAACACACACACTGGATCATCAGGGGTTAACTGTGTAAGCCCAGTGGGCTAGTTAATGCGTTATCTGTGTATTCCCTTTGCCTCATGGGCCTGCAACTGCCTGTGTCAGCTTGTAAGTGGATTGCCTTGTATGGGTGGCCTCTTATGAGAAATAGCTACAGGGCAGGGATGTCTGGAACATGAGGGGAAAGGGGGGGCAATATTGGGGGGGCAGAGGGAGGCCAAGGAGAATGCCCGGCGTTGCAGGATCTGGACTTTACCATCCACGGTGTACTGGTCAATGCCGGAGGACAAATTTGCCAGGCCAATCCCTCAGGACGTATTGAGGGCGTCAAGGGCGCCGGGTTCAGGCAATTTATAGTAGAAGGCTGTGGGTCAGTGACAGCGAGACCAGCGACGCCCTGCAGTTATTCACCGACGCGTCGGGGGGCACGGGTTTGGGGCAAACTTTAGAGGGGAGTGGTGTGCAGGTCCATGGCCAACTGACTGGGCGGAGACGGGGCTAACTAAGAACATGGCTTTTCTGGAGCTGTTCCCCATTGTAGTAGCGGGGGAGTTATAGGCCAAGGAACTGGCAAACAAGGACATAGTATTCTGGTCGGACAATTTGGGGGTGGTAGAGGCAGTGAACGGGCAAATTACCTGTATCAGTTAGGGCAGAGGGATCGATGACTTTGGTGCAGCAATCGCTAGCCCCCCGCACGTGGAAAACATAACAACGCATGGCGGCAGTGGCGAGTAATTAAATAATATATAACACACCCAGCACTCAAACTGAATAATGAAAGAAAGTCGAAATGTCAAAAAAGCGATTTTTTTTTTGTACTGGAGTATAGCCAAAAACTACCAGGGCATGTAACATACTGTTACTCAGAGTAGGGTAAATAGCAAAAAGTCAGTTTACAGATATAGTACAAATATACAATTCATGTGCACAAAGTGGAATGGGAGAACAAACGGGAAGGGAATGGAGGAGGGAACAAGACAAAGATAAGGGGGGCAACGTTTCGGGGCGCAATGTCCATTCCCCAAGATCACAGCGATCAAGGGTACTTCCCTTATGTCCTATAAGGACAGTGTCTCCCAACAAGTAACAAATGCAATGGCAAAGAGGGTGAAATGAGTATGCATATGACCAAAGTATAACAATGCAATATCCAGCCTAATGACTAGCAACAGTGCTAATGTGAGTAAAGCCCAACGGGGCTAATGGCTGTAAGATAAGTCAAAAGGTGTACCTATGGCAGAAGGGATAATAATGCAATATCAGGCCTAATGACTAGCGGCAGAGCTAAGAAAAACACACAGATAGTGCTTAGAAACTCCTGTCTGAGAAGAGCCAAAGCTCAGAGTATACGCTGCGGTGAGCTGCAAAAGCCAATAATGGTGGCATACCAAAGTCAGCCAAGTGAAGGGTGAGGTCACCACTTGCGTGTTCAGGAGTACTACGGGCACCCAAACCCAGAAATGTCTCTGGCAGCAGCACTGGGAGCGCTGCCGGTCGCCTCTAGGTTCCCAGGGACCACAGCCATTGTTTATCTTCGTTACACTATTAGAGTGCTGTTTAATCTACATACTCTCTGTAATTAAATAATCATGGTGTTCTAACGCGCTGTCTGTCTGCTCAGTGGGAGAAGCAGTCGCAGCGCGGGAAGTCTGGCTGATAGGTCATTCTTTCAGTTACTGCGCCTGAGAGCGGGTAGCGAGCGCGCCGGGTCTGCAGCCAGCAGGGATATTACCATGCGCAGGCCTTTGCAAGCGATCAGCAGTCAGTGTTTAGGGGCAAAGCTTGGTGTGTGGGGTGGTGTGACGATAGTGAGGGTTTGGCCCGGGATTAACGGGGTTACTCCCCAAGGGCCCCCCTCTAACCTCGCCAGGGAGACAAGGGGTTAACTGGGCTGAGGTCCAGAAATGTGATTTAACCCTTGTTATAACATGAAAATGCTTATTCCCCTGTGTAAAATGTATTGTTGCTGGGTCAGTGTCTGCATAACCCACCCACTGGGACTTAAGGGGTTAATCTTATATGCAGTGCTGAATAAACAGTTACCTGAAAACTGGTAATTTGGTAACGGAGTAAGCCTCCGGGTCACCCCCCAAGTACACACATATTAAAAATATAACGTTGTCATAAGAGGAACATATATTTTTGATAAAGTGACTTTTTGCAGTTTTTGAAATATACAGGCAGAATGCTAATGGTGGGCAAATGCTAATAACCTCTGCCTGCCTTTGTAATGCATATCCAAAAAGGAGGTGTGAATTAGCCAGTTGGATGCTAAATAGGACATCCTGCTAGAATTTAGCCTGGCTTCACAGGGGAATTGCTATGCAAGACCCAGGAAGGATCAACAGGTAATTACCTAGTTGGTTATGCGAGAAGCTACAAGCCTACTTCAAAAGGTTTTATTGATGGGGGTAGGGGTGGAGCAACCCCAAGCAGGATATCAAAATGAGTAACCTTATTAAATATAAGAATACTATGAGATGTCCTTGGCTGAACAGACTAAGACCTACATATTTGTAATCGTGGGACTTCCCCGCCACCAACCGTTACAAACACTTAATATCTGGCCCTTAGTGGCTGCCAGATATTAATATCTCTATTAATTTTCATATTACACTGTAATGTTGGGTCTCTCTGCGAGCGTCCGGTGGGACGGACTGTATTAATATATCTCACCTGACTGTATGTATTACTGAACTCAAGTTATGAGGTGATTTGCAGTAAATATGAAATTTTGGTTGAGTTCTGGGAAACTGCAACCCCGTTATGATAATGAGCAGGAAAGGCTAGGATTCACATTGCCTGGTCATCAAAGGCTAGAATTTACATCACCTGGTCATCAAAGGCTAAGTTGCTAATTGCTTATGCTTGGCCCAACGGACAAAAGGAATTAACCAGAGTAAGTGTAACTTTTCACACTGGATCCTGGAAGTCCAAACCGAGCTTCAAAAGCTTCAAAGGGGATTTTACTAGACGGCACGGCGCCGTAAGCTGGAATACAAGGGTTAAAATGATATATAAGTCAGAGCCACCCTTTTATCCAATATATATAAATATATATATATACCTGGGTTGGAACTGGGACGAGACTTAAGATACTAAATAAAGTGATTTTATTCCTTGATAAGGTGAACACAGCAAATATGTACACAAATACACGCAAGATATAGGACACTTACGTAAAGATTATGGCAAGAAAGCCAGCAGGATCACAGCCTGCCACTTCTTCCATATTTGAGTTGACATCACAGCAAAACAGGTAGGACACATGCACAGCATGAACAACTTGGGTAGAGGGTGGCTTTGACTTATATACCATTTCAAGCTCATCTCTTTCCTAGGTGCCGCGACGGCTGCATAACAATTAGCAATCTGGTCTTGATGACCAGGCTTGTCAATTCTCTTTCCTGCTCATTATCATAGCAGGGGGGCTTATTTCTCAGACTCACCAAAATTTCATATTTACTGCAAATCAATGCATAACTTGAGTTCAGTAAAACTACAGTCAGGTAGATATATTAATACGGCCTGTGACCCTGACGGTGCAGAGAGACCAAAAATTACATTGTAATATGAACATTAATAGAGATATTAAATCTGGCATTTACAGCAGGTACTATACAGTGTTTAGACTACCAAAGATGGCTGACTTCCGCCAATAACATCTCATATATTCTTATATTTATAAGTTACTCATTTTGATATCCTGCTTGGGGTAGCCCACCCCCCTGCCCCATCAATAAAACCTTTGAAGAGTAGGCTTGGGCTTCTCGCATAAACAATACCCCTGTGAAAGCCAGGCTCAAGTCTAGCAGGATTCCTATTTAGCATCCAACTGGCCAATTCACACCTCCGTTTTGGATATGCATTAACAAAGGCAGCAGAGGTTATTAGCATTTGCCCACCATTAGCATTCTGCCTGTATATTTCAAAAACTGCAAAAAGTCACTTTATCAAAAATATATGTTCTCTTATGACAACGTTATATTTTTAATATGTGTACTTGGGGGGTACCGATGCTGTACCCAGGCTCAGGGTCTGGCTTACTCAGTTACCAAATTACCAGTTTTCAGGTAACTGTTTATTCAGCACTGCATATAAGATTAACCCCTTAAGTCCCAGTGGGTGGTTAATGTCAGACCTGGGGGGTGGAGGGGGGGGGGGGGGGGGGGGGGGGGGGGGGGGGGGGGATCCAAGCCAAACAACATCATTTTACACGGGGAATAAGCATTTCATGTTATTTACAAGGGTTAAGTCACAGTTCTTTCTCCAGTCCATATCTCCCTCCTGTCTGTGTCACTGTGTCACCCTGCGGGGGGAGGGACAGACTGTGTCCCATAGCTCCATCTGTCTGTGTCACATAAAGGCTTAGCGGGGACTCAGCCTGGCGCTGCTTGGAGGGAAGCCTTGCGGGTAGTTGAACGCGCAGGGAAATATCATTTTTTTGTTTATCTAAGCGCCGGGCGTGTGTGAGCGTGTGTTAGTGTGTGAGTGTGTGTGAGCGTGTGTGAGCGTGTGTGCACGAGTGCGCGCACAGCGTGAGCGGAGACTTACATTTATCTATATATGTACGTAAGTGCCGCATGCGCCGCCCGCTCAGCGCTAGCGGGGACGCAGCCTTAGTGTGACATCCGCGAGGTTTACTTACACCCCACCTACAAATTGAGACGACACCGTTTTGTGGAAGTAAAAATTGGTCACAGCTTTATTGTGAAAATAAACGGTCAGCCAGTCGCTAGTCATGTGTCGTCAGCCCTCTTTCGGTATCTTCTGGCGGGAGCCTTCTCAAACCTCCCTAATCTAACGTCCGGCGGGGAAATCTAACGATCGCCCGTCATCGCGCACCCTAGGTCCCCTAATCATGGCCGCCTGGGCAATACCCGATAGGTAGAGCCCAGCTTCCTAAGATTGGTGCCAGGGGTACAGCCGGGTTCGGGCCTCCGGCCCGCACAATCTTTTCGGGGGGGGGACCGTTACCGGGGCCCATCCACACGTGGTGAGCCCCATTTCGGGTATTCACGGCGTCCCGACGATGACTGGCCTGACAGTTCTGCCCACCGAGGCCACATTAAGGCCACTTACTGGGGACTCACCTGTCACGGTATTGTTGACAGGTTGTAATTTACACCAAAACTATATAAAATAATATATATACCTGGGTTTTGAACTGGGACGAGACTTAGATATGATAAATATAATTTATTCCTTGATAAAGGTGAACACAACAGATATGTACAAATAACAGGCAAAATATAGACACATTACTTAAAGATTATGGCAAGAAAAAGCCATCAGGATTACGCAGACTGCCACTTCTCCCATATTTCAGTTGACATCACAGCAAAACAGGCAGGATACATGATGCCATGAAGATAATTTGCATGAAGAACAATGAAGAACTTTGCATGAACAAAAAGTTTTTGGTGTACAATTACAGCCTGTCGCAAGCTCTCGTGACAGGCAGACACATCTTTTTTTTTTTTACAGTATCTGCTATTCCCTCCTCCTCCCCCTCACTTTTGAGGGCTTCTGTTCCACCTTCCTCCATTGCATCCATAGTACCCCCCAAGACAATGCATCAAAGGTATTTGAGGTGGGTATCCCTGATGACTAACTCCCCAGTGTGACCTCTGCCTCTGGCCTTTTTCTTTGCTTTGGTTACATGCTCCCATCCCTCCCCTCTTGGCTCCTGCTCCCCTCCTGCCTCTGCTGACCCCTGCTCCCCTCCTGCCACTGCTGGCCCCTGTTCCCCTCCTGCCGCTGCTGGCCCCTGTTCACCTCCTGCCGCTGCTGGCCCCTGCTCCCCGCCTGCCGCTGCTGGCCCCTGCTCCCTGCCTGCCGCTGCTGGCCCCTGCTCCCCGCCTGCCGCTACTGGCTCCTGCTCCTCCTCCTGCTCAAAGGATAACTCCATGACACCAAACTCATTTATCTGGGTCTCCTCCACTAGGGCTGTCTCAGTGTCCTGGGGAGCATTATTATGCACCGCCTCAGGACACTCCCTAAAAGAGTGACCCTGTCCCCCACACAAGTTACACAGTACAGTAGTAGGACATACAGATCGGTTATGCCCCAGAACCCCACTCTGAATTTCAAGTCTTCAAATTTGTGCCAGAAAGCTTCTAGCAAATCAGCCCTTTTGAAGCTTATATCACACTCCCAGTTACCTGGGGTGTGTATGAAAGCAACAATGTCTGAGGCCTGAAACCCCATAGATTCCTTCAAAAGGACTTTACCAATAAAGCATTTAAAACCAGAGACATAACATAAAACACAGTGCACACCCAGAAAAACTTATATACGGTACAGTGCCTAAATATACATGTATAAATAACTAATAAATAAAATGGTCATTTAGTTTAACATTTTGGCCAAATTGTTGTAAGCCCTTGAGCCAACTGCATGGCAGACCATGTTTCAAGGGTCCCTACACTAATATAGATTCTTAATAACCTGTGCATTAACCGGAAGAATGATTTATAATAAATCTGTCAATGTTAGTTGCAAAAGTTCTAAGTCTGATTGAAGCTTTTATTAACCTGTACATTACCAGGAAAAGCACTCTGTAATAGATTTGTCACAATCACACTGTAAGCAGGCAAGTTCCCCTGAGAGTGGGAGATGCCATGGAGTGAGCTTTTAACCATTTAAATGTGGGAGGGAGTGAGCTTCAATTAGGTAAGAGGTTGCCACCCTCCAATCAGCTAAGACTAGCTGAACAAGAATTATAAAACATACAGAACACCTACAAGCTCATATTGAACCCCCAAAATACCCACAACATATATATAAGCATATAAGTTTCACAGAGGAGTGCTACTGAGCATGGCAATATATATATTTAAAACCAGAGACATAACATAAAACACAGACAAAGCTCAGTGCACAACCAGAAAAACTTATATACACTGGCGACACACTTTATTCGAGCTCGGCTAGTCCCACGAATTCGGGTATACCCGGGTGTATTGAGGTTTGTGACTGTTTTCTGCCCGAGTGCATTGAGTTATTTTCCAGGCAGGGATTGAAGCATTTTATTCCCACTGGCTGCAATACTGCACAGTATATATATATATACTGCATTACAATTCATGAATTTATGCCATCTGGTAGACACGCGAAGCATTGCAGCGTATTAAATCCTAATCATTATCATTTAACAGATCAGCCGCCCATCAGCCAGGCATGAACCCAGGCTGGGAAGGCAAATGCAACGGGGCTTGTCAGAGGTGAGGAGCGGCGCATTCCAGGTATCTGCCAGGTACATACTGGGTATTTGCTCGAATAAAGTGTGTCGGTGCAGTACGGTACAGTGGGGGTTCAATATGAGCTTGTAGGTGTTCTGTATGTTCAAAAAGCATTTATCAGGAATATCCCCAGTACCTTTGGATCGCAGTCTCACCACATTTATCCGCTTGGCAGTGGGGCTTGGAAACTGGGGGTAACTGCTGGACCTTGGGCCGGCACCTCTCCATGCAGACCCTTCTGCTCTCTCTGGTTTCTCTCCAGCTTCTCCAGGGATGTTCCGCTGTGCTGCACCATCTGTGGCTGCTGGTGGCCTCTGTGCTGCACCATCTGTGGCTGCTGGTGGCCTCTGTGCTGCACCATCCGTGGCTGCTGGTGGCCTCTGTGCTGCATCATCTGTGGCTGCTGGTTGCCTCTGTGCTGCACCGGCTGCTGGTGGCCTCTGTGCTGCACCATCTGTAGCTGCTGGTGGCCTCTTTGCTGCACCGTCTGTGGCTGCTGGTGGTATCTGTGCTGCACCAGCCATGGCTGCTGGTGGCCTCTGTGCTGCACCAGCTGTGGCTGCTGGTGATCTCTGTGCTGCACCATCCATGGCTAGTGGTTCCTCTGTAATGTTTTTTCCTGAGTCTGCACAGGTAACAGCTGCAGCTCCTCTCTGCACTCCTCCCTCCTCCGCACTGTGCACAGGTTGTGCTATCTTGAGGTTAATTGGTAACTCTTGTGCAGGGTCAGTGATTTCATAGCACCTCACTGATGATGCAACTTCTGCAGTGTTTGCAACACTCTGGCTGCCCTCTGGTAGTGCCAGCTCTGCAGTGTTTTCTGCACTCTGATGTGGCCACTTCTGCATTTTTTGTATCACCCAGATTGCTTTCTGACAGTGACAGTGCTTTTCTGACTAATCACATAGTATGTGCCTGCGACACCATGCTCAGGGGTGTGAGCTGCTGTTTCTTTCATCTCTGCTCTGCTGGTCTCAGGGGGCTGTGTTTGCGAGACCCACCCTGTGCTGCTCCAGCTGCTCCCTGGGGAGCAGTATTGGATCTTGCGGACACTGAAGGGGTTAACTGCTGCATCATCTTTCCTCCCCTCTCTCAGGTAGAGCTTTTGGCTTCCCTGTGTTTGGGAATTGGAACTCTCAGGTGCCTCATCTGAGGACATACATGTACCTTCCTCTGGGTCACTGCTCGTGGTCTCTTCCATTTTTGCAGCTCTACTCTCTGCTTTTTATTTCCTTAGTTTCTTCATTTTACTTAACTCTGTTTTCACTTTCATCTCTGCCTTCTCAGACAAACATTTCTTTCCTTTTGCAGCACTTCTCAGCTGCCTTAGTCCTCTCACTCCACCAGAGGCTGCCTCCATGATGGGTCTCAGCCCCCCTTCTCCCACACACACCTTTCACTGCACCTCCATACTTGTGATCACTCTCAGCCTGGATAGCAGAGTTCTGTGATCTGAGGCAGCCGCTACTACCAGTAACAACATCCTTATATACTCTGCTGGTTAACCGGTGTTTGCTGACATCCTGATTACCCAGATTTTCGTCCT
>WSYH01012317.1:0-19007 GCA_036426205.1 Ascaphus truei | reverse complement strand
GTCTGCCAGATGGAACAGTTGACGAGTTGGATCAACGACTCTGGCTCCAAATTTCTAAACGTATGGGCCCCATGGCTGGCCCAAACAGACATCCCAGGGGTGGACGCCGCCACAATTTTGCACTAATATAGATAAATGCGTTCTCCTTGGACAAAGCAGACCAGACGGGATGATGACATAGCGACGGAAAACATAGAACCACTGGGATATCCACAACACACCCTAGCGTACACATAGAGCTAATAGCAGATCCTCCGCTCCGATGCAGCAGCTACAGGTGCCCCCCACCCACCCTAATGTGTCTCACCCCAGTCTAGTTTGTCCTGTCCGTCTTAGTGATGTGGTTTACGTGTGGTCCGTTACGTCTGTCTCATGTCTTGTCTACGTGTCACTGTTTCGATGACAAAATTGTGTATTCTGTAACGTATGCCAATAGGTGGTGATATTATGTATGCTCTGTAATACCAAACAAAAATGAGAGTTATAAAAAAAAAAAAACTCCTGGGTTGCTTTCGCAGTATGTTTTGAGTCATTGTCATCTGTAAAGTGAAGCGCTGTTCAATCAACCTCGCTGAATTTGGCTGAATCTGAGCAGACAATATATCCCTATACACTTCAGAATTCATCCGGCTGCTTCTGTCTTCTGTCACATCATCAATAAACACTAGTGACCCAGTGCCATTGTAAGCCATGCATGCCCATGCCATCACACTGCCTCCACCATGTTCCAAGCCTTCTCCATACCTTTTTCTTCCGATCATTCTGGTACAGGTTGATCTTAGTTTCATCTGTCCAAAGAATGCTGTTCCAGAACTGGGCTGGCTTTTTCAGATATTGTTTGGCAAAGTCTAATCTGGCCTTTCTATTCTTGAGGCTTATGAATGGTTTGCACCTTGTGGTGAACCCTCTGTATTTGCTCTCGTGAAGTCTTCTCTGTATGGTAGACGTGTATAATGATATGCCTACATCCTGGAGAATGTTCTTCACTTGGCTGGATGTTGTGAATGGGCTTTTCTTTACCATGGAAAGGATCCTCCAATCATCCACCACTGTTGTCTTCCGTGGACGTCCAGGCGTTTTTGTGTTGCAGAGCTCACCAGTGCGTTCTTTTTTTCTCAGAATGTACTAAACTGTTGATTTGGCCACTCCTAATGTTCCGGCTATCTCTCTGATGGATTTTCTTTTTTTTTGCAGCCTATGGATGCCATGTTTCACTTGCATTGAGAGCTCCTTTGACCGCATGTTGTGGGTTCACAGCAACAGCTTCCAAATGCGAATGCCATTCCAGACCTTTTACCTGCTTAATTGATTAAGAAATAATGAAGGAATAGCTCACACCTGTCCATGAAACAGCTTTTGAGTCAATTGTCCAATTACTTTTGGTCCCTTGAAAAAGCGGGGGCTACATATTAAAGAGATGTAATTCCTCAACCCTTTCTCCAATTTGGACGTGAATACCCTCAAATTATTATTATTTATTTATAAAATATTTTACCAGGAAGTAATACATTGAGAGTTACCTCTCATTTTCAGGTATGTCCTGATAGACTGCACTTTAAGCCCATATTCATTATTTAACTGTAACTTGAAGTTATTTTGGTACACAGACAAAATAACAAAACTTGTATCAGTGTCCAATTATTTCCGGACCTAACTGTATACACAGAAATGATAGAATTTCATTGGTCAGCTGTAGATTGCTACAGATGAATCAAATAGATTCACTAGCAGTTGATTAATCAATGAACAAAACATAAAATGAGTAAAAAAATATAAATAAATGCATTTTGGACAAAACTAGCAAGGATGGGTGACTAAGAAAATACTACACTGTGTGCTCAACCTAAACCCTACACTGTGATAATTACAGTGCAAAAACGATAACATTAATACATTATGATTAATACTGTGTCTCCTTAAAAACCAATATGAATGTGTTATAATCCCAACATGACCATAGAAAGGATAATGGGATGGCAGACTAGGAACAATTTAACAGGTCTATCCAACGACTTGAGAAAGGGTTAACTTGATACTTGCTGTGTCCGGTGTGTCAGAAGACCGAGGATAGAGATCTGAGAGCCGTAGCTCAGGGGCAGGAGAAAGCAGCGTAGTAAGGTCCAAAGCCGAGTCCAGGGAGTAGCGAGGTACACAAAGTCAACGAGAGCCAAGATCAAATCCAAGGGTATCCAACAGAGGCAGGGACAGGACCTAGAGCTGTAATACAGAAGAGAGCCAGGCATAGACGACCGAACAACCGAAGCCACAGAAGAACTATGCAGAGCAAGGAAAGAGAGGGCAGACTGGGGTTATATATGCAGGAGGACCAATGAGAGCAAGAGGTGGAGTGGAGGCCTGTTTGAGCAAGCCCAGGGATTTGTTCAGGTGCCCAGAGTGGGAGTCAGCCAGGTGAGTGGTGGAGACAGCCTGTAGCTGATGGGAGGCGGAGCCAGCGGTGTGGGAGGATGGCAAAGTGGATCGGGTGCGCACGCCCTGTAAGGATCCCGTGCGCGCGCCCCTCCTGCGTGTGGGAGGATGCGGCGTGCGCCGTGGAGGAGTGGCATGGCGTCCAACCGGAGGAGGTAAGGAGCCAACAGGGAGGGGGACTGGGACGAGCCTTGGTGATGGGGACCCGCTGAGAGGCGCGTGTCCCCCGATCCCTTCCAGTACCCCCCCTTGAGGATCGGACTCCGGACGATCGTCCCAAGGTTTGTGAGGAAATTTTCGACAAAATTGTTTAAGAAGAGCAGGGGCATGAATGTGTTGACAAGGTACACAGGAACGTACCTTCGGACCACATCCCTTCCAATGAACAAGGAACGGAAGTTTGCCCCTAGAAAAACGAGAATCGAGAATGGAGTGTACCTAAAATTCTTGTTGCCCTTGTATTACGATGGGGTTGGGTCTTTGAAAATGGTCCGGAAAATGTACATTCTGAACGAAGGGTTTCAGAAGGGAAATGTGGAACACTGAGGGTATCCTCATGGTGGGAGGTAGCGAAAGTTGATAGGCTACTGGATTGATCCGTTCGAGGACCTTGAAGGGATCCAAGAATCTGGGCACCAGTTTCTGAGAAGGAGTTTTAAGTTTAATATTTTTTGAAGAAAGCCAGACTCTGTCTCCAGGTTTGTACTCCGGAGCCACCTGACGTCGTCGATCTGCTTGAGCCTTTTGTTTTTGGACGGCCCCTTGCAAGGCTTTTTGAATCTTTTTCCAGGAGTCTTGTAGATTAGAAACTTGGATATCTGCTGCAGGTACACCAGAGGGCAGGGAGGAGAGAGGAAGGCTGCTGGGGTGGAACCCCAAATTAATGAAGAAAGGCAACTCTTGCGTGGATTCATTCTTCAACGAATTAATTGCAAACTCCGCCCAGGGTAGTAGGTCCACCCAGTTGTCTTGAGATTCTGACACAAAGCATCTGAGATACTGCTCCAAGGTCTGATTCATTCTCTCCGTCTGGCCGTTGGTCTGTGGGTGGTAACCCGAGGAGAAGAGGAGAGATATGCCAAATCTCTGAGAGAAAGCTCGCCAAAACTTAGAAATGAATTGAGTACCCCTGTCCGAGACAATGGTAAGTGGAACGCCGTGTAGCCTGAACATTTCTTTAGAAAATATGTCAGCTGAGGTAGCTGAATTGGGGAGACCCTTGAGGAGTACCAAGTGTGTGTGCTTGGAAAATCTGCCCACTACTACAAGGATCGTATTCTTCCCCTTAGAAGGAGGAAGTTCCACAACAAAGTCCATGGAAATATGCTTCCAAGGCCATTCCGGAATAGGAAGGGGAAGGAGAAGACTGGGTGGCTTGTGTCGGGCGGACTTGCTCTGAGCACAGACTGGACAAGCTCTGGTGAAATCAAAAATGTCTTTGCTCATATTAGGCCACCAAAAGGTCCATTAATAAGATCCACTGTCCTCTTGAAGCCAGGATGACCAGCTGATCTGGAAGAATGCCCCCACTCCAAGATCTTGTGGCGAAAACGTGGAGCAGCATACAGACGTCCTTCTGGCACCTTAAATCTCCTATGAATATGAGCCTGGGCTTTGGTGATCTCATCCAGGATGTCGAAAGTATTGTCGGAAATAATGTATTTTGCAGGAAGAATTGACTCAGAAGATTCGTTAGATCCTTCCACTGTAGAGAACTGATGAGAAGGTGCATAGGCCTTGATATTCTTGGTACCCGGAATATAAGAAATCGTGTAATTGAAACGAGAAAAAAAAGTGCCCAGGTGCTGACGGGACCCAGACGACGAGCCCCCTCAATATACAATAAGTTTTTGTGATCAGTGAGAATTGCTACTGGCTCTTTGGTACCCTCGAGGAGGTGTCTCCATTCTTGCAAGGCTAACTTGATAGCCAAAAGTTCACGGTTCCCGACATCATAATTTCTCTCGGCCGAAGAGAATTTCCTAGAAAAGAATACACAAGGATAGAGTTTTTCTTGGGGTGAGAACCTTTGTGAGAGTACCGCCCCAGCTCCCACATCCGAAGCGTCAACCTCAAGGGTGAAAGGAAGAGACGTGTCCGGGTGACGAAGTATGGGGGCAGAGACGAAAGCTTTTTTAAGAAACTCAAAGGCTTTAATAGCATCTGGGGATCAGCCCTTTTTTTGGTGAGACCGGTAATGGGTAGAGCGATAGTGGAGAAATTACGGATGAATTTCCGATAGTAGTTTGAAAACCCGAGGAAATGCTGGACGGCTTTTAAGGAATTCGGCAACAGCCAATCTAGAACAGCCTTCAATTTTTCAGGATCCATGGTGAAGCCTTTGTCGGAAATTATATAGTCAAGGAAGGCTGTGGATGATCGGTGGAAGAGACATTTTTCCATCTTCACATAGAGTCTATTGGCACGAAGCCGAGCGAGGACCACCCTGGTGTGACGAATGTGTTCCTCCAGGTTTTTGGAGAAAATGAGGATATCATCTAGGTATACTATGACGAAAACACCCAAAATGTCCCGGAAGATGTCATTCATAAATTCTTGGAAGACAACTGGGGCATTGCAGAGGCCGAACGGCATCACTAGATATTCATAATGACCCGAACGTGTGTTGAATGCAGTCTTCCACTCGTCACCCTCGCGTATTCGGATTAGATTGTAAGCTCCTCTCAGGTTGAGTTTGGAAAATATAGAGGCTCCTTGGAGCCGGTCAAAGAGTTCCGAAATTAGAGGAAGAGGATACCGGTTTTTAACCTTGATTTTGTTAATCCCACGAAAGTCGATACAGGGTCTTAGGGAGCCATTCTTCTTCTTCACGAAGAAGAAACCCGTCCCGGCCAGGGAAGTGGAATTCCGAATAAAACCTCCCTTGAGATTCTCCTCGGTGTAAGTCACCATAGCCTTGGTCTCGGGCACAGAGAGGGGATATGACTTAGACTTAGGGAGTGTGGCTCAGGAATTAATTCGATGGGGCAGTCGTACGAACGATGAGGTGGTAAGACTTCCGCCTGAGTCTCGTTAAAGACATCCAAAAAATCATGGTATACCTCAAGCAGGGTAGAGAGAGGAGGTGAAGAAGCGTCGAGACCAGCGAGCACGGTAACGGGAGGAATGACCGCCTCCTTCAAGTTAGGACCCCACTGGATCGGTAATTCGTCTGTCCAATCGACACGCGTGTTGTGAAGCTGGAGCTACGGCAATCCCAAAATGACCTGGAAGTAGGTGAGTGGAAGACATTGTAGATGATGACCCATGTATGACCATCCGCGGTGGTCAGGGGGAGAGGAACAGATTCCAATATTATAAACGCTGGTTGGAGCGGTCGACCGTCGATAGCCTCAAGAACGATGGGTGACTTCTTCTTGACTAACGGAATTTGATTGTTGCAAGCATAGTCGTGATCCAAGAAGTTGCCACCAGACCTGGAGTCGATGAAGGCTTCCACTGCTACCCGGACATTGGGACCCTCGAGAGTTATGGGCAGAAGAATTCTCTTCGGTAGCTCTTTGGGAGGAGAGGGGCAAGGAGAGATGGTACCCAGTAAAAGCCCCTCAACCTTTACTGTGCGTTCTCATTTCCCAGTCGCAGGCAACAGTGACCTAGTTGATTTTCCGGGGACCCACAGTAGAAGCAGAGACCCTCATTTCGGCGGCGTGTTCTCTCAGCGGTCCGGAGCTGCTGGCTACCGATTTGCATCTGTTCAGGAGCGTCCAATGTAGGAAGAGCCAAGGGAGGAGACCTAGGAGAAGCATATGAGGGCAGCATAAAATGGGGACGCTGGCGCTCCTGGCGTCTTTCCTGAATGCGCTGGTCCATCCGGATGCTGAGGGCAATAAGGTCCTCTAGAGATGAGGGACGAGCGTGAGCTGCCAAGTCGTCCTTGAGGGATTCGGACAATCCCTACCAATATGCCGCGGAAAGGGCATCATCCTTCCACGAGTCTCCGCAGCGATGGTGCGGAACTCCACTGCATATCTTGCAGCCGACCTGCGACCCTGGGAGAGATGAAACAAGGAAGAAGCGGCAGTTTCCCTATGCGCTGGTGTACCGAGATGGGGACATCTCGAACTGGACGTCACATTGGTTCAAGAATCCCCAGCAAGTAAGGGGGTCTCTGGCATACCGGTTTAGAGGTGGAATACGTGGCTCCAAGAGGCCCATAGGTACTGGGGCAGAAGGGGACGGTGTAGCTGGTGAGTCCCGCAGGGAGAGGTTAGAAAGCTGCTGTGCCATGGCCGTAACTTGATCGCTTAAAAATTGCCAGTGATCCATAGATACACCTTGGACCACCTCAGGGGGGTCTGCATTTGTTGGGCTCTGCATAATGTAACGCCTGAATGCCCGCAGACCTGGACAGTCCCCAATACTGAGGTGGGTAAGGGAATAACATGCACCCACAGCATTGAGGGCATGCCCGGAGTGTGGTATGATGCATTTCCGGGCCTGGGGAGAAATAGTTAACTTGATACTTGCTGTGTCCGGGGTGCCAGAAGTCCGAGGGTAGAGATCCGAGAGCCGTAGGTCAGGTGCAGGAGAGAGCAGCGTAGTAAGGTCCAAAGCCGAGTCCAGGGAGTAGCGAGGTACACGAAGTCAACGAGAGCCAAGATCAAATCCACGGGTATCCAACGGGGTCAGGGCCAGGAACTAGAGGTGTAATACAGAAGAGAGCCAGGCATAGACGACCGAACAACCGAAGCCACAGAAAACTATGCAGAGCGAGGAAGGAGAGGGCAGACTGGGGTTATATATGCAGGAGGACCAATGAGAGCAAGAGGTGGAGCGGAGGCCTGGCTGAGCAGAATCTCACTCACAGATTATCCGTTCTTATGCGCTTTTAATAACAGGGGTGATTTGCTTCATTTGTATGGGTGTGGGGTTCCTCTGCTCCTTGAATGTTAGGCATCCGCATGTCTCCACAGACGAGTGTCGAGAACACTGGTGTAGCAGACACAGCTGATCACTCGGATCTCTTCCACACTCTCCCAGAATACAGACTGTCACCTTCCAGCAATAGCGCACAATGTACTGTTCACACTATGCGTTTCACGAATGGCTATTCACTTCCTCTGGGGTATAACGTCCATAGGGAGATGTATGCCCTTATAAAGCATCCTTAATTGTATATTAATTGGAAACCATCAATTAACAATATACCTCTAGGGTACCCTACAGCAGATTACATCAGGTTTAAGTACTTTAAATTGGTGGCCATGATTTTTTTTTCCATCAAGGGAACAATATTCAATCTATAGTTCTAGAATGACCAACTATGATGATAAACCTTTTTAGTTGATGACGATATATTAGAGCAATGATTTGTCCTCAGAAATCAGAAGATAGTTGGAGTAACAAACAACATAATGATTGATTGCTTGTTGAAACATCATGAACATCATATCAAGACTCATACATATTTTAAAATGACAGAAAATGCCAACTATATTAGCAATACTAAGTAATTTTGGGACATATATCAATATCCATAGAATTATCCGGACATCTATGATTAAATCTTAATGATTCTGAATATAATATCCATTTATTGTACCTATTAGGGTTATGATTACATTTCATAGGAAAAGGAAAAAAGTTAAAGTAAAAAGACCAATATTAGGCATTGTCTCTGAGGTATGGAGGATTGGACAAATATGTGATTCCATGGCTTTTTGTTCAAAGTAAGATCACAGTATCCATTTTGGTCCCTATTTATATCACTATAAACAGTGTTGTAATGAACATTTATAGGATTAAGCTGCATCAATAAATACTATTTGTTATTATACACTGTTTTATATTTTATTTTTTCACATATCTGCACGTATACTCAAAGACAAGCACCAAGGAGGACTTTTTCTTACCACAGCCAAATTATAGTGCTGTATCGAGGTAGGCGACAATATTACAGACAACGGAGAGAAAATGAGATATCAGAAGAAAGAAAACAACAATTAAACACTGATCGAATACGACATGCACAAAAAGAGCAAGCAAAATAACAAAAGAAAGAAACCAATGATTAAACTCAAATAGAGAGAGAAAGAAAGTCAAAGGAGAAGATTAAATAGTGATGTGCTTAATGCCAATAATCAAGAAATATGCATAGCAGTTGATGAACATAATATAGGTAATCCAACAAGTGAATGTACATTTTGTAAAGTAAAATATTGGATCGTTGAACTAAACACTTCAAAGAAATACACAAAGTTCAAACAGGATGGGAAAGTATGTCTGGTACCTTTAACAGAAGCACCTGAACTATTAAAATGCTACTGACAGAAGTAACACCAGAAGCACAAAATAAACGAGATCATATCAGAGAGTGCAATTCTGCTCTAGCTTTTGCTTCGATGGGAGCTGAAATAAAGGCTCCTCCTGGAGATTGACCAAACTGTTTTAGAATACACAGTCAAATTTATCATATGGTGTCTCCATTATACACAAAACCGACAAACAAACCAGGGTATGGACAGTTGTATATTTTTGACTCAGTATAAGCAACTACAAGATCATGAATTAAAAAGAGGCTGTAGTGAAATTGCAATGCTACAACTGGGCAAAATGTTATGCAAAATTAATCCATTTGTCAAATCCTATAAATAAATGCATGAAATTAATTATATTATTAATATGTTATATTTTATTAACTATGAAAATAAAAATTATATTCATGGAAGATCTTGAACTAGACCTCTGAAGATATAATGCCCTAACATTCAAGACCAAAGCTGCAGCTATATTTGTCAGAGACGATGGTGAACCTCCTGCTGAACGGGACATTTGTACTTATGCGGAAGGTGATACTTTCAAAACTATGGTGCCTATGCAGAAAGCTCCGATAAGTCACTTTTCGCCAGTTTTTCGCCAAAAGTGCCTATAGCTATTAAGTAAGCAGCGATAACCTGCTGAGATTAGGCAATTCTGCCGGGTTTTTTGGCGGAAAAAAAAATCCGCTGATCGCTTGGCGAGAAGCCTTTTTTCGCAGCTCTTCACCAGCTTCTCAAACTCATGGGATTCAAGGAGCCCTGATCACCTTCTCGCGGCTGATCGCCGAATGGATAATTTTACGCCAAATGGCCACGCCAAAAAAAGTTGGCAAGAAGATGGGGAGAAGCTGGCGAGAAGTGCAGAGACTGGACTTAGAAAAAAATGTGACTCCTTTACAGATATGTTTCATGCATGGACTCATTAGAGATGACACATTTCTTTATATTTCTGCTAACGTTTGTTACCACCCAAAATATTGTTTCAGAAATGTAAACATGAATCTTCATTACTTTATTGTGTCACTGGTTATGTTTAAAATGTGTAAATATATATGGATTGTTCATGTTAGGATTATATAAGGGGTACATAAACTTTAACGTTCATCAGGCTCAATGGATGTTCAGATCTGTATGTCTTAAATGTACACACAACAATATCATACATTGTATTAAATACAGTATTAAGAAGTCATTTTATTGTTATGCCAAATAATGTTAAACTTACAATATATACAGTAACTATGCCATAATGTTTTTCTATAAATGTTAAATATAGAAAGCATTAGCTAAGTGTTAGCATGTTCCTCTTATGATTGGCTCGTGTTCTTAATCCCCGGCCTCTATATAGTACTGCACCTATTGGATATATTAACTGCCCAGTCATATAATATTGATGGACTACATTTCCAACAATGCTGTGCAATACAATAATTACATAACCCGAGCAAGCGAAATATTAAAGGATAACTGATTGATATGAAACAAAACTCATCCCTTGTCATTGTGCGTATTGTATTCATGCGCATATGCAATGTGTTTGTAATCACAAATGTTTGTTTACAATTCTCATTTATGTTCATCTTTAACATATCTAAAAATGTATATTGAGACTGTTGTCATATAGTGTCACTGGTTACATACTCAAAAAGCATTTCAACAATGGCAACCATATGTAATAACACATCGATTATGTCATAATAGATTAATATTTAGAGATGAATCTTTGTCTTCCTATGTTCAATCACATTAATGTGTATAAATGTGTATTATTTGCTCAACAAACGTAGATAAATTACTATTAGAAGGAATTATTTATTTCATGTTTGAGTATATTTCAGATTCTGTTTATAGAAATGTGACCATGTTCCATCTAATATGTATACATTATCCTCAAACGAGCATTGACAATAACATGTATGATTGTTGGCTACGTGTGAGATCATGTAATTGGATTATGCGTATTTTACAATGAGTAGGACATGCTAATTAACACATATTAATTGCTTGTTAAGACACATGTATCTTATTTATTAGACTTAGGTTAATTAACATATTTAATTAGTTCAAGTCACGTGTCTTCATTACATAGGTATTTAAACTCATCTAATTCACACATTACTTGGAGGTAGACATGGCGGGTGAAGGGATTGAGATGAGAGTTTATGATTGGAAGAAGAATAGTTGCTTGGGAGGAGAGACAGAGGAGAGAGGAGAGACATAGGAGAGAGGAGAGGGGAGGAGATTGGAGGAGAGGGGAGAAGAGGGGGGGAGAGGGGGGAGGAGAGTGGAGAGGAGAGAGGGGAGGGAGAGAGGGAGGAGAGGGTGGAGAGACAAGGAGAGGATAGGAGAGGAGACAGGTCGTGCCACGGCTATGTTTAGTACGGGAACGTACTTATTTGGAGGGGCTAAGTGAGGATGAAATTGTTATCCGATATCAGTCGAGTTCAGCAGCAATCTTAACTCTTTACGCAGTTAAGAGATGAATTAGATTCACCAACAAGCAGAGGTTATGCAATCCCTGGCCTTGTTAAAATGCTGTGCTCATTACATTTTCTTGCTTCGATGTCTTTTCAGACAACTGTGGGCAAAGTAGGTTGTGATTTGTAGAAGTCAGCATTCTCGCGATCCCTTAGCCAGTTTCTCTCAGATGCACTAGGAATTATATATATTTTCATAGAGAGCCGACAGAGTGGCTTGAACTCAGGAATGGCTTTTACACCATAGCCTGGATACCATGTGTGATGGGGGCAATCGATTGCACACATGTTGCTTTGACCCTGCCTACTTTACATGAGCATGTGTTCCGTAATAGGAAACACTTTCACTCCATGAATGTGGAGGTCATATGCGATGCCAACATGAAAATTCTGAATGTGGTAGCAAAATTCCCGGGTTCCAGCCACAATTCCTCAATCCTGAGGAGCTCCTCAGTGTACCATGCTTTTGAATCAGGTTATTTTCAGCATGGTTGGTTGGTGGGTAAGTATATAGAATAAAATGAAGAGGTAATATCTAGTTTGTTTTATGTGTATGTGTGTGATACTGTACATACGACATATATTATAAATTTAAATATTAACATTATTATACTTTGGAATAATATTTCACATAATTGTATTCTAGTATTCTAGGTGACTCAGGATACGTAGTACAACCGTGGCTTCTAACCCCACTGGCTAACCCTGGCACCCTTGCAGAGGAGAGATATAATGTGCCACATATCCAATAAACTCGATCCTACATATCCTACACACTCGATCGGTTATTGAGCGGACATTTGGATTGTTAAAAAGTCTTTTCAGGTGTCTTGATAAATCTGGGGGTGCCCTACAGTACAAGCCTAAGAAGGTTTCTGCCATAGTGATCTGTTGTTGCATTTTGCACAATATTGCACTACGGCACAATATTCCAGGCAACGTACGGGAGGAAACAACAAAAGGGTAGGGAGTGATCACAGGACCATACTAATTGAATAAAGTGATTGAGTACATAAGTGAGGTAATCAAATGGTGGGTGCAAACTGTGAACTGAAAAGTGAATCAGAAAAAAGGGGAAAGGGGGAACACAAATTGGATGTGCCCCCTAAAAGAATTCACTTAAATGCACACCAACAGAATATAAAAGTTAACTTTTAATAAATTCCTTAAAACATATATTACCAAAGTAATGTGTAATGTGAATTAAAAATGTATTAAATCAACGCTATCAGGCATCCGTGTCGTTAATTATAGAATCATACTATCCCAATTAACCAGTTAATATTGGTGGGATATAAAGGACATAGGATGCTATGAGTCAGGGTGTTAACCCCTCTGGAGCAACGGTGAGACCAGATAATAAAGAGTATATAGATGTTCACAATAAACAACACACATCCCCCCCGCCCCCTAACACATACAGTACAGTAATGGACAAAAAGACTATTATCCACATATGGATAATAATGCATTTGCCCATTCTAAATACATAGTAATTACAATAAATACAGTAAAAATATATTACACATACCTTTTACAGGCACCCACGATGAAGGCCGTCTTAATCCTCATCTTCATCCTGCCCTTGCCCCCTCCGATGCTGCAAAACATACACAAGAATAATAACATCCAATATAATGTCCCCTAACCCCTTAATCACCATAGCGGTTATTAACTGCTACAGTCATTAAGGGGTTAACCCACCCTCACCCACCACTCTGGAGGCCTACACTGGCGACACACTTTATTCGAGCTCGGCTAGTCCCACGAATTCGGGTATACCCGGGTGTATTGAGGTTTGTGACTGTTTTCTGCCCGAGTGCATTGGGTTATTTTCCAGGCAGGGATTGAAGCATTTTATTCCCGCTGGCTGCAATTCTGCACAGTATATATATATATATACTGCATTACAATTCATGAATTTATGCCATCTGGTAGACACGCGAAGCATTGCAGCCTATTAAATCCTAATCATTATCATTTAACAGATCAGCCGCCCGTCAGCCAGGCATGAACCCAGGCTGGGAAGGCAAACGCAACGGGGCTTGTCAGAGGTGAGGAGCGGCGCATTCCAGGTATCTGCCAGGTACATACTGGGTATTTGCTCGAATAAAGTGTGTCGGTGCAGTATATACCCTCCCCCACTAACCCCCCACCCTGTGAGGCCTAACCACCTTCACCTACTACCCAGCCGGGAGGCCTACCCACATACCCTTGATGCCAATACCCCCTTCCCCCACCCCCAGTACCCACAAGAAAAACAATACACAGCCCCACAATAAACATCATTCTATTTATTAAATACATAACCCACCCCCTGTTCCCCCCCAAAAATACATGATTTATTCTTTTACATACAGGGTTCAGACCCCAGGCCCATGTGAGTCCCCGGTGGGCCTGATGGGTCACCTCACAGACCTACAGGTTGCCAGCATCATGTTTCACACAGGGTCTGGAGGCCTGTTGGTGGGTCCCGCCAGGCGCCATGGCCCACCAGGTGGTCTCCGCGGGTCACCGTGGGCCACAATTGGGTCCCCACGGTAGGCCCGCGGATGTCTGGGAGCCCCGGGTCAGACCCACAGGTGTCTGAGGGGCCTCGGGTGGTTCCCACGGATGTGCGGCCTCCGGTTCTTCCCCGCAGGTGTCCTCCGTGGACCACGCAGCCTGGTACACGTGAGAAGCCCGAGGATACCTCAGGTGGTCTCCAGAGGTCTCTCGCAGACCAAAGGAACCAACACTGTATGTAAAAAAAAATAAACCTGACCTATACATTCAATACATCAATCCCCCCCCCCCACAACACATACAGTACAATAATGTGCCAAATAACTATTATCCAGATATGGATAATAGATTATTTGCCCAATATTAACCACATTAACTAGCATAATAACATAAATAAAGTTCTACTGACCTCATCAATAAGAAGCCCCGTCGCCAGCAAAATCCTTGTCCTCTGTTGCCAACAAAATACATAGCCAATACATTGCAATTACATTCAGATATCTTGGCCAGACCTTTACCCGGCCATCCGCGGTATGCGGTAGGCCAGGAGATCTTGACCTTTTCCGCGTTCCACCACATGGTGAATGGAGCGCTCCTTTTTGTGCTTAAAGGAGGCAAATTTCACGGGATCACTCACAACACAGTCCTTGTCCCTAAGCACTTGGGAGGCTTCCACTGGGAAGCGAGTGATTAGCAAAGTCTCGGTACTCAATGTCTTTACCACATCCTGCAGGGGGTAAAGGGTTGGTGCCTCACCACTGCAGTGATCCACGGTGGCCAACAGGTCCTCGGGGACACAGTCAGTTCCCACCTCAGCTGCCTTGGGACCTATACCCGACACTTCTGGGGAAGTCCACTCACTTTCTGGACACTCGGGAGCATTGGATCCCAGTCCTGGGACCAATTGGGTTGGAGCGCACGGGCTCACACTCAGTTCAATCACAGTAATACTTATGGCAGCACTGGACATCATGATGGGGCTGTCTTTCCTCTTCACCTGGACTATAGGCGGTGGGTACTGGTCCACTCGCACCACTGGACAGCAATCTTCTAAGGGGGACACCTCCGCCAGGACGCGATGCCGAGTGGAGCCAATCACCCTGGTGGCAAGACTTAAGGAGCTACCATGCTCCGCGGTCAACTGGAAGCTCACACTCGACACCCCTGGGGCAGTCAACTCACCCTTGTCATCGTTAGGTACTGATCCCAAGCCTAGGACCAATGGTACCATCGTCTTAGGCCGGACTGGCTGTAGTAGGGCACATGGGCCCACAGCAGGCGAGGCAAATGGCTCTTTGTCCTCAGCTTCACTTGTCATCTGTGGTTCCATCTGTGATTCCGGCATTAGAACCGAATCTAGAACCGCGGTGAGGGCGCACGGGCCCTCCGTAGTTGAGATAGGTTGGTAACCGCATCTTCCTCTGCGGGTTCCGTAGCACACAATAGCACTGGTTTTAGGAACTGTGCCTCGCAGCAGGCACACTTGGGTCCCCAGATCAATTCGCTATCAGGAAAATCACACTTGGTGCATAGGCACCTGACGTACCTTTTTCCTTCCACTTTCACTATCTGAACCCCTCGTGGTCGCTGATAGGGATCAAAGTTCATACCACTGGAGAGATTAAGGTCTTTCTGTAAGCACGGGCACAAAAGAAATGTTACATACAGTCCCTCTGCTGGCCAAACACCATACAACTGCGGATGTGGTTCGCTGCATCCTGTACTGTCCTTAGTGGAGACAGCAGTTACTGATTGAGAATCACTGTGCTGGCTCTCCCTGGTGGACTCCAGAGGAGGAGCACCTTCTTTCAAGGAGTGATTCTGAATCTGCGCTGAGCCACTCACAGTGCAGGGGCGGGGCTCTGTTTTTCGCGCCAGACCCAGACAGAGTTCTGCAACAATTTCTTGCACAGTCCTGGTGCATGCCCGAGTTGGCAGGAGCCGCCATCTTAGTTGTGACTCACTGCTTGAGGGAGCCTCCATTTTAATCACAGTCTCATCAATTACACTATGACTCTCTGCATAGATAGGGGGGTAGCCTTCTGGTTTTCCTGTCATTTCAGGGTAGATAACAGGACACCATACTTTAGTGAGGGTTCCATAGAGCAATATTTTGGATGGGCCTCCTTCTCTTTTTAAATCTTGTTCGGCCCTCACCAACACTGAGCACCACACTCCGTCTGCATCTACGCAGCGGCCCAAGACTTTTTCACCCCATAAGCCTGGGTACTGACCCTATATTAAGCAAATATCACAGGAGGGTGTGTCAGCAGGAACTCGTACTACAGCAAGGGTTTGTGAGGGTGGGACTTGCCCCTTTAATGCCCATTCGTACACTTCTTGGCAGGATGGCAATGATAATGAGAACAACATAATTTATACTGAATTCGGGCACCCCTGGTCTGGATCTCAGCAGCGCCTCCAAATGTAGCCCTCTTACCCCCACCCTAAGTGAGATTGAGGTGGGTAGGTGTATCTGACTACTTATCTACTGGACTACTGGTGCTGCACCTCTTTGGCAACCAGGAGGGCTGAGCTTCCACCACGGGGAACCTGGGGTGAATTACTCTTACTACTATATGGTGCAGCACCTCCACCTGCGATGGCTCCCAGCAGAGCGGGAGTTGTTCCTCGCAGGACACATTCAAATGAACACATACACTGGATGTGAAATAGCAAAGGGCTTTACTGAACATAACATATATCTTACACACTTATACTCTAATGCTCATATAACCTTAGTGGCTCAGCCACTCTCATCAGGAGTAACGTCTCCGTCCCCTCACTGCGTGCCCCACACACCGTGTCCATGTATAGTACTATAGGTATAGGCTCAGTTCTTTAAGCACTCGCTCAGTGTTCCTAAAGAGTTTAGCCTAAGGCGGGATCACCGCCTGTTGACCGGTGTTGGTGCACTTGTTGTTATGGTACGTTCTGGTCACGGCGGTGACCGGTACCTCTTCGCAAAGGGTCAGATGAATTAGCGGTCTGCCTCCTGCGTCTCAATGTCCAGCCGTCTGGTCCCAGACAACTTGCCAGCAAGCCTGCTCCGCACGCTTGTCCCTTTGTCCCTAGCTGTCTACACAGTAAGGGTGATGCTCGCTACCACTATGGGCATCCCTGCAGTACAGCAACCTTCGGTGACTTCAGAGAACACTCCTAAGGGCCCACGGGGTAGCCTGTCCAATGCAGGTGGGTCACTGACCCCCTGCACCCACACTACCTCTCCCTTCACCTCCCGGATTCCCTCTGACTAACTCAACCTAAACCTGCAGCAAACACACTGCACTCACACAGTACCTGCAGCAAACGCACTGCACTCAACCGGTACCTGCAGCTACCGCAATGCTACCTGCAGCTACACTGCACACAACCTGGTACCTGCAGCTACACTGCACACACACTGTGCCTTATTGTCAGCACTCACAGCACTGACAGCCGTGACTGTCATGGAACAGAAATACCCCTGTCCCCCTTTTCTGTTTCAGCCCCCTTTCCCTTGGCAGTTCTGCTTGCTAGCTGCATTTGGATTTACTTTCCTTGCAGTTTACTCCCAGTGCAGATGGAATGGATACATTAAGTAGCCTTTTTCCTTCCAAGCTGTCACACCCCTGGTTGCTCTGGCAACTTCTCCAGTCCTCCAGGTTAATGGACTTTCCCATTTTCTCCCCTGTCTTTTTGCTGACAGTAGTGCAGTCTCACTCCATTTTAGTGTGACCCTTGCCCCTCACTTCCTTTTCCACCATTACCTCTGGATGAGTGAGCACTGCTGTAAACTCCTGTATGGTAGGATTATCTTTTCACCTGCCTTTAACTACCAAGCACCCACAGAGAGACACTATTCATACATCAACATCTCTTCACAAGTGACTGTATTTTATGCTACTTTCCCCAAATAAAGTAAAGAAAAGAAACAGACTTGTTGTGCTTGGAAAAGAGGGCCGAGTTGACACTATCTTGGCTAAATCATCTTACACATGACCCCTGGCTTCCAGAATTGTGACACTGACAAGATTGCACACACACTCACACCTAAGGGCAGGGTTCCTACCTTAGGGGCCGTCCCTCAGTACCTACCCACTACCCTAACAGGGATTGGGGCCTGCCTGGGACCTGGGGATACCTTACCTGGTGTAGGAGCCACTTTCTCTCTACACCCTACCTCCCCCTTCCTGCTTCTAGCTCCAACTGACAAATGTGGTCCCCGCAACATTGTATTCTTCCTCCACAGGAGAAGCTGCAAAACCCTATTTGCTGGCTGACTGCATGTGGTGTGGGTGAAAGGGCAATCACCAGAGGCTGCTGGGAATTGTAGTCCACTCAGGACCTCTGTAGCATTGGGACCGCGTGCACTATCTTTACTGCACACGTGCGATCCTATAATGGCTACCGCGGTGGTAAGGGGGATAGGGGGAAGCCTGCTACACAAGTATACTATTTAAACCAATCAAGTCACCATAAATCAATTAGCATTCATTAATCAAATCACTAAACAATTTAAATTACATCCATAACAATTATACAATTAACTATTTTAATCGTTAAACAGAACAAGTTACCATCAGACAAAATATAAGTACCAAAAAGAATACAATATACAAAAGCAAGCCTCACCCTGACCTACAGTAAAGTACACCATACAAGACCAAAAATTACATCTATCTAATTCAAAATACATTACACACACATTTATGCATAGCAGCATAGCCAAAATCATTTTAAACACAGCAATACAAGCATTTCATACCAAACCATTTCTTACCCTGTATGTATATATCGATCTAGACATACATACATACATACATACATACATACATACATACATACATACATACATACATCCATACATACATACATACAAACATACACACAGTAGCAAGAAATGATCATTAAAAAAAAAAAAACAAATGTAAAAAATCGAAAAAATATTGAACAAGTTAAATAAAATACATTTCTTTTGTTCACTTACCATTACTTGACCCACTCACCGACTCCCGTTGAACAGCTTACTCTCAAACCAATCCACGAATGTTAACAATAACATATTCCAAACAAAATACCAATACATCCAAACAAGTATACTATTTAAACCAATCAAGTCGCCATAAATCAATTAGAAATCATTAATCAAATCACTTAACAATTTAAATTCCATCCATAACAATTAAACAATTAACTATTTCAATCGTTAAACAAAACAAGTTAACACCAGACAAAATATAAGTACCAAAAAGAATACAATATACAAAAGCAAGCCTCACCCTGACCTACAGTAAAGTACACCATACAAGACCAAAAATTACATCTATCTAATTCAAAA
>WSYH01012315.1:0-19013 GCA_036426205.1 Ascaphus truei | reverse complement strand
GAGGGACATTGACAGTGACGCGGCGATACGAAAGGACACCAGGGCCAGGGAAGAGGGACCGGCCCGAGAGGACAGGTAGAGGAAGGGACAGGATGATGGAGATCAGAGGAGAAGAAGAGGAGGAGGAGACAACGTGTGCCCCTCGTCCGCGTCCCTGTACAGGGAGGAGACCACTGTTAGAATGGGAGGAGGTGAGGAGGAGATGTAAGTCGCTATCGTTGAGGTCAGCAGCACAACTCTTATCTCTTATGAGCGAGAGATAGGGGGGGATTTAGGGGATGGGATTTGGGATTAGGGGATTTAGATTTTTTGTCTACAGCCAGAGGTCGTGCAAGTCCCTTGGAGTTATTTTAAAATGTGTGCTATTTTACATTATCTTGCTTCCGCGTCATAACCAGGACAACTGTTGGGGCATAGTGGGCGGGGGGGGGTCTTTTTCTCGCAAAATCTACATGGTCTGCAATCTACATTCTCGAGGGGCCGGGGGGCCGACCCCGTGTAGTTTCTCTATGCCCTCAAGAGCGCGTAGGAATTATATTCATTTTCACAGAGGCAAACAGAGTGGCTGAGAAGTCATGGGATGGCTTTATAATCTAGCAGGGGATACATCTGTGCTGTGGGTTTGTCAATCGAGTGCAACACAGCTTCACCCTCATGTTGCTTTGATGCACCTAGTCAAGGTAAGTGAGTATGTGTGCTCGCATGGAAAAAAAGCAATACTACCATTCATCATGTACAGGTGGTTTAGTATGTAGATGCCACGATGCAGGATAATGCAGGTGGTAACCACAGGTAGTCACTGGTTCTAGTCACGAATTCCGCTATCCTGCCTGAGGAACTCTTCAGTACTTCCATGTTCGTGGATTCGAAAAGAGGACCATTTTGATTGACTACCTGGTTGGGCTTGATGTGGGTGAGTAAATATTATACGACATGTTCTAAACACCAAACACACATGTTGCATGTTGATTTAGGAGAATGTTGGCAAGTGTACAAAATTTGTCACTAATGTCAGCGGTATGTGTGCTCCATTCATTATCAGGTTGAACTTAGGATACGGGAATTAGGCCGTTTGGCTCTTGACTCTCGGTTGCTAAACCTCAAACTTGAAGCAGAGGATGGATAGGCGGTAGAGAGATGAGAGTCAATGCAGCCATTATCTACCAGTCTGTTTAGAGAGGACATTGGCCACCTGACTCAAGGACCAGGTTTAGGGTGTTCTGGGACAGAAATGGGTGGGGACCTTCTATACAAGCCTCCCAAACAACAAAGGGTAGATTATTATCCTTGCCTGTTTGCCATTTTGCACAATGTGGAGCACTCAGTCACAATGTCCAGTCAGATCTTAGCTGGACTGGCTATGGTAGCCCACGAGAGTCCCCCCAATTTTGTAGCTGCTGAATATGTGAAAAAATGAACAAACCGCACGAATAGGTGGCCAAGAGACGACAGAGAATTCTCATCAATCATATTTTTTTCTTGTAAGTACAAACTCAATGTATCCAATAGATACTACTTTTCCGTTTAAATTAGGAGTATACATAGTATGAACAAAGTAATGTTTTTTTATATAACCTTATGTCATAGGTACACAGGATGGAATCATAAAATAGGGTGCAAAACCTTTACTTTCTGCGGTCTGATAGATGCAGGGGGACGGATGTGACCTGATGGTGTGCACAAAGGGATCTGTGCGGCAAACGGTATATGTTATTGTTGCACCGGGTTATATAATCCTCTCTTTCAATTGTACCCCTGTCTAGTGGTGTTGAGTTTGGGGGGTGTGTATGGGCTCACGTTTTATGTTGTGGTGTATGGTGAATCACCAACTGGGGCTGTGGGGTAACAAAGACAATGAATAATTATTTTCGCATATTCGGCGGGCGGTTGGTGGGTATATTCACCAGTATGCTGAGAGACGCAAACCACATATTAAAATGCCACCCACGCACATAATCAAACCTCTTCTAGCTTCTAGTATGCAGCTTAACCTCTACAAATTGGTAATTGGTTATGAGAGTGGCAACATGTAATCCACCGAGGATGGGTGATACAACGGCAGGGCTTTTGATAATAACCATTTTGAATCTTGTCAGTCGCATCGGCGCAGTCATCTAAAAATATACCATTGGGTGAATTACCGACCCGCCTGGAACTATTGTGCCAAGTCGCCTCTCGCCGGGTTGCACATTTGCAACACCACGAAAGATAGAAAAATGTCTGATGCGCATGATGCACGTGTCTTTTACAGGACTGTCGGGGTAACCGATGAGCCAGACGGGCTTACAACGGGTCCATCTGCGCTGGCGCAGTCAATGTGTGTATGCGTAAATTGTATAATGATTGCATTGCCGTGCTGATACACATAGTAGCGTAGTAACTTTTGAGTACCAGTCGATTGTGAGTCGGACGCGAGTCCATGGAACCCAGCGGCCCCTGATGGTAATAGTTTGCTGACATCTCTCATAACAGATGGTGGCTACCTCGGAATTACTTCCGGACCCTTATAATATTGGAAACACTCAAACAACACCACTCAAAACCGTCGCAGTAGTCGGGTTTCGACACACACACAAAGTTGACATCACCAATGTCCACGCATTGAAGCTGGATGATCATGTATAAGAGGCACAGTTCTCTTCGTAATACACGAGCTACTCTGCGAGCTTATGCACCCATGTGCAAAGCTCAATGTAATACAAAATGACGATACAGTCAACAGAGTACATCCTAGTCACCGATGTGTTATTGCTATGAGTTTGCTATGGATATTATCCGTGGGCGCCCCAAGTGTTAAAGTGCATTAAGACAGGGGGTGGTATGGAGAACACATCAAACATCGGGACGCAGGGACCCTCCTAAAACTCGTCACTTATGTGTTGTATTTAGCTACGGGCGGCAGCCACGAGCACATTTACAATTCAGATTCGGCGCGGCCGTCGACTCGGACCTTGTGATGTAATCGCACACTTGAAGACACCATTTTGTTTGTCTCATGCAATCTTGTTTGCCCGGGGGTTGTAGGATCCATGTGTTGTGTATAACACACCGACAACACTGCTGTGTGACACATTCCTAGCCAAGCCTTGTATAAGTCGTGGTCTAGGACGGTTAGGTATTCGTCAATGCAAATAATTGACTATACTTCTGGGTTGGGTTTCTCAACCCCGCCTATTACATTGTAGAGGCGACAGTGACCTAAGCTACTATCGTTGTATCACGGTTGCCAAGAGATTAGGTTAATGAACCCGAATCCACAAGCACGAGCAAAAGTCGCGTCCCTTGACACGATCACCATAACCCTCATGATGGTGCTGGCTTGCGCAATGACAGCTAGATTGTCCCACGCAGAGGACAGCCAGTGGCATCATTAGGAAGGGGGCCGACATAACAATACAGGGCCGTCACACCTAATTCTTTGCCCTACTGCGGGCGAGTCCCCCACCGCTTTACTTCCATTAGCACCCCGTAAACCAGAGATTTTTCAAAGAGCAACCATGGGGCGCCATAACACTTGGCTGGGCTAGCCGCCTCGTGTGTACAGTGTGCACACTTTACCCTTGGAGACGAGAAGAGAAAGGATAGTTGGCTCATGAGGTAAAGCCACACGCGGCTACTGATAGTTGTGAAGCAGGCGGGAGTCGGTTCAATTCCCATAGGGAGGGGGCTCCTAGGATAACCTAGTGACCTTGGCAAGTCACTTATCTCCCTAGTTGCCTCATAGGCGGCAAAAACGAAAAAAAAACATTTGTACTGCGTTCCACGGGCCAGGGAACGTCAGGCTGAAACATGTGTATGTCAAATCGACGCGTACAAATAGCAAGCCTCCTATACATGAAAACATGGCTCATATTTTATTATGATTGTTACATAGTTTCGACAGCTCATACGGTGGTGACTCCAATACATATTAGAATACACAAATGTCTGGTTAGCAGAGTGGGGAACCAGAGTGGGAATGGTTGTGAGAGACAAAATAATAAACACACCATGTCATAAAATGTTAGTCAGGCAGTAAAGAACAACCTAATAAAAATTCATATGATGAGCACTATTTTTGCAACATAAACATTATGTAAATTAGAGGCGTGGGCGTGATGACAATATAGGAATAAGGGTTCACATTTTAATGTGTTTGTCATAAGCGAGTTTGCCAAGCAGGGATCTAAAATTAGGTCTCCATATGTAGAGCGATATAGTAGCGGTGGTCCTCCGTGTCACAATGTCTAATCATACAAGATAAAAGTGGTAGAATCTGGAAAGCATACATTGATCCGATTGTATCTTATACACCAAGACTCTGAGCTGAAATACACGAACACCATGACTGGTCAAATATGGCACACTTACATAGATATGCACATCGAGACAACGCGTTACGCAGGCTTATATGATTGTGTAAGATACACACGTCGTCCCCACGAGGTAATCATGTGTACATATATAGACGTAAGGTATAAAACTGTTCATCATATATTGTAAGTTCCTTTAAATTTGTAGCAGGAATATAATATGTATAAGAACGGACAACGTCTTGACCTGTATACTGAAAGATAAGATGTGCGGGCGCGCAAAGTTTTGGGACGGCGCACGCACTTCCAAGTGGCTCCACTAACTGTTAGAGCCGAGGGTTGGCCGGAGCGCCGGACAATCTAGCGACAAAAAGTCAAAGCCGTCGACAGTAGAACGGGTCGCGTTCAATTACATGTTGAAAATAACAGTAAACATAACGATCTTTATTTCAATTTAAGATGACTGAAGACGCAACTACATGCGTTCTAAAAGAAGTAGAGACATCTGTAATTCGTTTGTTAAAACAGACGTGTTTGAACAGGAGGAGAGACTCAGGCGGCGACCCGATTAATCACCACTGCGGCAAATGCAAAATACGGAAAATAGTTTAGTTACACCTGTGAGCGTACTTTAACCCCAACAGCCAGCGTGTGAAGAAACGCACATGCATAACACTCCTCCCACTCAACAATGTGAATTATAATGAGTTAAGATATCGGCTGAACGCCAAAGGGTACGCCTACAAACCCACGGAGCAGCCGCAGCATCCCCACACTGCAGTTACGTTACTATAACAAAACATGACAGCATAATAGGCTTGAGGCAGCGCACGCGCTGGGGGCAGGGGCGTGGGACTTACATCATAATCCTTCCCACCTATTAGTTAAGGACCCGCCTATCGGCCGCATGGACAAAGGGTTCTCCAACAGTACATACGTGGTGGACCGGTTTGGATAATTGATCTGCACACTGCTTTATGGAGAGTCGGAAGCCGATGTGAGGATACAAAAATACAGGTATGATGTGTTAGCAGTTATGGAAAAAATGAGTGCTAATCTATGATAATATGGTTTTAAAGGGTTGGTTTTGAAAAGGGATAGGAAACGTACGTTTATATTTTGATTCCAGTCAGCAATGGATTGTGTACGACTCTTCAGGGGGTTGTCCCTACTATATTGTATTAGGCAAACAAAGTTTCTTGGTGATCGCTACCAATTGTTTTAGCAGTCCGGCAATGTTACGCTGTATCCACGCAGTTGAATTGAAAGTGAAATGGTGTGGTTACAAATGGTGGTTACAAAAAAAAAAAAAAAAAAATTTTTTAAACGCAGAGTGCAACGCACATAACGATTGTATATATGTTACCATTCTTCTAGAATTAAATCTTCGCCTGGCTTGCAAAATGCGGTCGCTCCAGAAATGCAAGGCATTGTCAGCGGAAGCTTAACCCAACCGACATGAATCAAGATATGGAAAATCGGCTACAGGATGGCTTCCATAGGAATCGCCAACTGCTTTCTTCAAATAAATTGGTCGGGAGGTAGGGGTAGCGTTCAATTTCTCGGGTTTGGGTTCCCATTCCAATGAATTTTCAGCTGAAGGCTTTGGTACATAATCATAGTACTATTTTGTTCTTGTACAATATGTGGGGTTTAGGGAATGGAGGCTGCCAGATATTTGCCGCACGTTTACGATTCAAACGCAGTCAGTATAGAGGGGTTAGTAGAAGTAAGTAGTCAGTAGCGGATGGATAGGGTACATTGCTATTGCCATAGGAATAAAATATGCCTTTCACGACAATTATAAGTGCGTCTTCAGGTAGAAATTGGTTTTTTTTCCGGGGCATCTTCCAGCAAAAATAGGTGTGTTTGGAGCTTTATCCTGGTCACGTTCAAAAAGTCATTACTTGATAAAGTGAATCTTATTGAGGAATTAAATTCCGGTTGCTGCTTACGGTCTTTCTTGGTAAATAAGGATATTTTTGCTCGGAATGAAATCATCGATTGGCGTACTATCACGGGGGGTAGCTTGACAACCTAGTTTTCTGCCGCGACTCTCGTTCAGATGGCTTCACAGTCAGTACTGTATACCCTAAAAGGGGATTAATATTGTAACGAATTAATCAGCATGTCTGAGTAGCACAAAAGCTAATTGTGGTGCAGGTCTGTTGTGTTATTTGCCTCATCAACGTTAAGGTGCGAATGGCTAAAACAATCCTGGTTGCTGTGGGGTCCTTTGTCAAGGTCAAAAAACGAACTACTTTGATCCTTATTTAAAACAACCCGGGGGGGCCCCCCAAATTTCAAGGGGGCCAATGAATTGGTTATGTCTAATTGGGTTTAACAGTTTGTTGGTTTCGTGATATGGGACTGTGGGAGAAACATTTCTCCTTCTCGTTATCTCGTTTTGTGAAAAATGCCTCCCTTTAGACTTGAATGCGTCACAAAGTATTTTTTGAAACACAACAAAGTGGGTGCCGACGTTATGGTCGCAAATATAGTCTAGGAGACGCAGGGCGGACAGATCAGTTGTAAAAGACACACCTGCCAAAGAAATGTTTTTTTTCCCCGCTCTACATTTCTGTGGGTATTGTGAACGTCTGGTGGGTTTTTACAACTCCCGGTTGCATGAGTTTTTTTATTTTTAAATAAGTATTGTTGTTATATATATTTACATATATATATATATCAATATATCTCTTTATCAAAAATATATATATAGTTATATATTATCTTTTATTTTTTTTTGTTTAGTATTGCCAGGAGTAGCAGACACAACATTGATGGCATTAAGCCACCTTATATCCGCACCTTGATTTTTGAAACCTAGTAGTGTAAAACTGGGGTGAGGAAATCAATTGATGAATTAAGTAAATTTAAAAAGTGGTTTAATTAAGACACAATACTGTTAGAGTTCATACTTAGGATATTCGCAAACATGTGTGCAGTAGGCCCTGTAGTATTTCAAATAGCTGTTTTCACAAAGGAAGCAGAAGTGTAGTAGGTATTGGTGGGTGGACGCCAGGATAACACCCGAGAGCGTTTTACCAAGTTTCTATTAGACGAAATATATATGTATGTATGGAGTGTTGGAGATAAGAGTATATAGTATATACTATATTTAGAACTATATTATATAATACATACAACATAGAAATATATTAGATATAAACAGAACCTAGATATTAAATATATACTCACACACTACACTCCACACGAAATTCAGTGTGTGGGATGTGTGTGTGTTGTGTTTGTTTAGTGGTGTGTGGTGTGTGTGTTTGTAGCCGTGGGGTGTGTGTGGTGTGTGTGTGTGGGTGGGCGTATTATGGATTATTATTACCATTCTGAGGATGTTTTATAGAAACGAACACACAAACCTGATTTTTTTAAAGGACCAAAAATATACAAGGCCAAGCATAGGCAAAGGTGGGTAAGTAAAGATTAAGAATTTTACAACATATCCTGCTGTTACACGTTACAGAAAGATGTTGCAGTGTACTAGGTGTTTGTTTTTATAATTGCATGTGACTTATAATTGGCGCATATGCATTTCTACATCATTACACACCCAAATGCAATGTTTTGCTGGACAAAAGTCAATGGCATATCTGTCCAACGTAGGAACTGGCTCCTGGTGGGCCACCATTACCATGCACAGACGATTTACAAACATAAATAATTTATCAACAATTAATGTATGAGTTGTAACATTTCCAAAGACTTGTCCCATCGTGTACGACAGAACTAGTTGAAAGTTTGGACACAACCAGGTCCTTCACATACATACAATCAGTAAATTAGATTAATCTGAAGCAACAAACAAGCCCAAGAACGGACATATTGTCTGGTAATTATACATTTATTTTTTTGTCTTCCTTTTTTGCGATCGAGAGTAACAGGCAGTTGCTTGTTGTCTCTTGTTATTTTCTTTTTCTTTTGCCACCAACTTTAGGCACACCAAGCCACTTTGAGTGGCCTCTGGCACTTCACGGGCAGGGCTGTGGCAACTGAATTACCTACCAGCAGGGCTGTGGGCTGGCCAGTGACTGTTCACACGGAGCGTGGACAGACTAACGCGGAGATTGTGGCCAGTACTCCACTACAGGGCTTTGGCAGTGATTCACCCTACAAGGGCTTTTGCAGTGATTTCAACCTACAGGGCTTTTGGGCCAGCGATCTCCCCTACAGGTGCTTGGGCAGCGATAACCTACAGGTTTTGGGTAGGATTGTGCGTTCACGGCCAGGGCGTGTTGTGGTCGTGGGGCACAGATGTAGCAAGTGGTTAGACTTAAGGGGGGGGGGGACATGCAAGTGATTGTTGGTCTGTTACATGTTGTCTTTTGTTGTTTTTTTGACCAAAACTGGTCGAGTATCATAACGCTTGTGTTTTCTTTGTGTGCCTCCTTGTAGGTGTCACTGTGATTTGTACAGATGGCAGCGGTAGTTTAGGATGGCGTCAGGACAGATTAGGTAGAAGACATTAAGATGCTAGAGGGGGAAGTTATAAGGAAGACCGGCACAGCAATGTTGCTACTTGGACCGTGGTAACGATTTGGGCCTGGTGAATTGTGAATATATCGAAAGCATGTGTTGATAAAACTGACCCTGCATGAAAAGATCCTGCCTGCTGATGCGTGTTGAATAGTGGGTACATTGCTCATTCTGCCAGTAAGTACATGTGTTTGCTGAACAACTAAGCTTCATTCGAATGACGGTGTGTGTTGATTTTTCTGCAACTGTTTATGGCACTTCAATGAAGACTACTCGGTGGAGATGTGCCAATTGGGTAACTTACTTGTCTTTCTTCCTCAGTCCAATCATCATCCTTTCCAGCATCGTACATCATGTCTGAATGCTCGACGAGTTTCTGCGGTCCAATTATTTTCCTCCTGAAGCTACAATTGCAGTCGTATGTGGAGGACGATTAGAGCTGTGTAGCATCGGATTTGGCGGTCACACAGTTTCTAGTTGGCACCTCTTCATGTCACATGATGTAATGTTCAGTCTCTTATGTCCCCGGACGGGTCATCCTCTCATCACTCCATATCCTCATCCACCATGAGATGTTCTATAAAAAAGAAATCGTACACATTAATTTTAAATGGCATTTGTTAATTATGTTCTTGTGTTACTAATGTAATTGTGACTGTTGTTCCCTAAGAGTAACACCTAACATTTCAACGTGTTTTATAACCTCATTAAAAACTCCTCTTGGACTTACGAATAATGTGTCTGGGACTCATATGAAATAGAAGAATGAAAAAGTTGCTCTACACTCAGAAGGTCCTACATGATAATTAAACACTCACTAACACAAGTAACATGTTGCACATTAACACATCTTAATTGCACTGACACTAACGTAATTCCTTTTAAAGAAGATGTGCAAAAACTCAAATAATGCACATGAACCGACCATACACATATAGACAAGAGCACATATTATATGGCCAGCAATGAATACACTCACCCCTTATAGTTAGTAGATTGATTTGATGCTGGCTCATTTGACCCAGGTGAAGGACCACTGTTCCATCTCAGGTGGACACATTGTCCTCCAGGGGCAACTATATACAATAACATAGTTTTAAAAACCCCCATTTACAGGTGTAAATTATTACAACAAACACTTATTGCTATGTCTTTGTATTTATGATTATAAACAACATCAGTTCTTATTAAATCGGAAGAAAATGTTGGATGTGAAAGCTGAACATAAATAGTTTGTCATGTGGTCAATAAAACAGTACATGACTGTGTTGTACTAGAAATTTTTGAGTTCCCTCCTAACATACAATCATACTTGTTTTCAGTAATGCTGGGAATTCATATGGGATAAATAGATAATATGAGTACATAAACATATGGGCATATGTTGTGTATGTATGTGTAGTGATATCAGTATAATAATGTACAGAAATATCCTGAGAATGACCATTCACAATGGTTATCATGAACGGTGGGTCATATTGCAAAAAGTGTTGTTTGTGGTAGAGATGCATTAGAGGATAGTGTGGTGCTACATTAATAATCGAAGAAAGATGTGTGTGTGTGTGTGGCCACACCTGAATGTGGATGTGACTCAACAAGACAACACATGCCAGGGTGTGATAAATGGGTCTTGATAGTTAGTTCAAACTATAGAATATGAGTGATACTAATGTGTGACTTACGCTTTGATAAGTAATGGAGTTGTTGGGGCATCATTTTATTTTATAGGCTAGAGTTAGCTTTCAATTTTCAAATGATGATTGATTAACTTCAGTTATTCGTGCATTCAGAGTTGCTAAGAAAGGTATTGTGACCCTTCCCCAAAAAAAAAAGCACCTACTCAGCCACACCTTTCAAGACTTGAAAATTTTTGAAAGGTTGCAATGGTGATTGGATGTAAAGGTTGAGTACATTTAACCTTGGTATGAATACCTAGGGACCGAATGCAATGATAGGCTGTATGTATAGTGTGTAGGTGCTAGTGTAGAACCCCACCCCACTCGGTAAGTGATATGCTGTGATGAAGATATAAATTAAATATGCAGCTGCTTTTAATTAACACAATAGGGAGATGAGCCAAGTTAGTCATCTGCAGTGGGTTAAGTTCAGTGTTTAAATTACGTATGAAAACAATGGGAAGATAACAATGATAGTGGCCTCATTATGCGGGTCTGTATATGACATTAGCAAAAAAAAAAAGGACCTTTCATAAGCATATAGATAACTGCTACCGTTAAGTGAACCGTAGATGTTTGTACAGAGCAAGTTACATGCAATTTACTTTGATAATGAAAGCTTGTTAACCAAATAGGCTCTGCAGTAATGCAAGTAATAGTCAAGTAAGAGTGTAAGGTGCATGTTTGTAGGAGTATGTAAAATAAAGTAATTTTGTACGTACAGTTAAAGTTGTTAGTAAAAATCAATATTATAAAATAAATACAACAATAATATGAACAAATATTTCTGTTCTGGACCTGTAGCTAATAATATATTTCTCATGAACAGTGTTGTTTACACATGTGTAGTACCCCGCGTCGTTCCCCCATCCCACTTGTGCCCTCACCCCTCCCCCTATTCCTTATTCTTTCACCCTTCTGCCCCTAACTTTCCCCCCATCTTGCGCCCCTACCTCTCTCACTACCCATCGATTCTCACTCGCCATTTACGCGCACCCCGAGCCCAACAACCACCAAACTCTCCGTGCCCATCCCTTCGCGATGCTTTCCCCATCGGTATTCATAACGTTTTCTACCAGAAACTCTGTTCACCCGCTTTACTACGTCGACTAACTGTCCCGTCTTATCACCTTCCACTCTTCCCCTCCTTCCTACCTACTCTATTTTCCCTTCTTTTCTTGCGTTTCTACTACTCTACAGCCCCCCTCCCTTGACATGACATTTTGGTCATTGTTTTTTGTCCTACTTTATGCCCGCCACTTCCCCCCCAGTAACCAGCACCCCACGATTATTCCCTCAACCGGCCCCGTCCTTCTCCATCCCCCTCTATCTTATACGCTTGTTTCTAGATACCCAATTCTTGATCGTGCTGTGGCAGGCAGCTTGAATCGCTCATGACCTCAATACGCCCTATGGACGCCTCCTCTATCACCGCTCTTCCAGATGTCTAGTACCTTGAATGCGTTAACCTTTACCTAGCTGCTCTTCGTCATTTTCCCCTGCGTCTACTCCTCTTTCCCTCGAAGTTTAATCCACACCAGTCTACGACGACTTTCGCCAATATAAGTCTACCCTGACAACCCAATATCTCTCCAATACCCCCTTTGAGTCCTCTCCCTTTACCACGGTTTATAGCTTACTAAACTAATTTCATCATGAACATGTGTTTACACATGTGTAGAGTTAGGTAGTACCCTGTTGTTCAATCTCGCCCACCAATTCAATTGCTTCCACTGCAGTACCTATGCATTTTGGGAATTCAACAGTTTGTCTGTAAATGCCCGGCCACGCCATGGCAACGTGCATATATAGTTACTGCTTTTCAGTAGTAGCGACTACTACATTACTATGTCTCTATTTTAGAATATATATATACAGATTCAGACATTTATAAAATATAGATGCAGGTTAGCTATATAGTGCGATGACAGTATAAAAAGACAGTTGTAAATTGCAGAATTAACTGTAAGCAACGACCGCACTAGTTCCATAAATTAGGATCCCTGGTGGGGAAAGGTGTGCCGGATATAAATTCAATGGTCACGTTGGTCACCAGCAAAGGCCTTCTTCCACGGACGACGGAGTAGGTAAGTAATTTGGACAGCAGAGCAGCAGCTCCTCCAAGGAGCAATATTGCGAGAGTTGTGGTGTCGGGCCCACTACCAGTGCCTAGACGTAGCGTAGCATGACGGAACGAGTTGGTCTTCTGTATTTTCGTTTTGCAATTTGGCACCTCAATACATTCAAAAATCTTTTCGACAATGATACTTGTCCTGCCTACACTATTCCCACAGGCATTGACCCAATGACTCATGTGTCCACATGCTGTTTTTGCTTTGCTGCAATTGTTCCGCCCTTGAAAAATAAAAAGATATGAGGTAAATTTAATAATAATAAAGCACCCAGTCTTCCCTACACTAGCTGTTCCAAGAGATAGCAAACATGTGTTTTATGGTGTAATATGTGAACGCCATGAGCATTCACTACTAACCATACATGTTTAGCAAGGTGACATTAATGTATGCAGTTCTCGGCACATTGACCGCCCTGTGTTATTTGTCACTTGTAAAGGCCTGGATAAAAAAGCTTGTGTTCCACACTCAATGCACAATAGAAGCAAGAAAAAGATTGTAACCATATTTGATAGGTAACAAACTCAGATGACCTAGGCTCACATGTATTTGAATAATAAATGTAAAGTTAACTTACACTACTAAACGTCCGATATAGATTCATAAGGGATGTCATAGTGCTCCTGAATGCCAAGTGACCAGGAGCCCTATGTTCCTGTTAATGTCATTGAAACGAGGATTACGTGCTTCTCTCCACGTTTTTTCCGAGCAGGTTTGAGGGTAAGATGGCTGTTGTGACTGAATGGATCTCCTTCTTCCAAGGGAAGAGCCCTCAAAAGCTGGGCACCAGCAAAGCACGCCACCACCAGACACCCATCAGCAAACTCGCCGAACCCAGCACAACTCCCAGCACCAGCACTCCACACTCCAGCACCAGCACTCACCCTCCCTAGCACCCAGCACTCACACTCCTAGTACGCACAGACACAACACTCCTAGACCAGCCACTCACGCCAGCACTCGCACTCGCCTAGCACCAGCACTCCAGCCAGCACCAGCAACTCCCAATCACAGCAACAGCCACTCCACGTAGCCAAACAAAGCACTCCCACTCCAACAACAGCACTCACCACTCCAGCAACAACACTCGCGAGCACAGCACCGCCCACTCATCCCAGCAACAGCACAGCTCCACTCCCAGCAAACAGCAATCCCACTCAAGCACAGGCAACACCAACTAGGTGCAACCAGCACTCAACCGTCCCACTGAACCAGTACGTTACTGACGCTACGCTCCCACGAGTAGCACTACCACTTGCCCACCCGCATCATCTCGTCCAACGCTTGCGGGGCCATGTACTTCCGCAGGTCACCCACACTCACAAAAAAACAGAACAAGACACTGTACAGGCAAATCACACGACCCCATTCCAATATAAACACCCCACTTACTCAACAAGCAGTTTGTAAACAAAAACAACAAAGGACAAAGCTCCCCCAATACCACACACAAAGTCTATCAGTCCCTATGCAAATCTTCATAGTCCACGCTCTGTGGTCTTCTCTCTCATCTCACTCCCAACAACACAGAGACATGATTAGCAGTACACAACGTTGACCTTTTAATAGTGGCGCGCAATCAAAACATGCTTGTTTCAGCCTGACTTCAGCAGATTGTGTTGTGCCCAACCTCCCTAACAGCACCCCGCCAGCACGCATACACTGTGTGTGATCCGGCTCGATAATCGTTGGAGAGTGGGCGATTGTTTCGGCTTTGATTTTGAAGTATTCGGCACTTACTTGCATAACGGAGAGGGAAGAAAAAAAAAAAAAAAAACGAAAAAACCCAATAACAAGACTTAATCGAAGCTTGAGATTACATAACGTTCCGCTTACTGCGCAGGGGCCCCTCTTTAGTGGTTTTTCTTCTTTCTTGACCTCCATGTTGATTGTGATATTTACCCATTGGACTTTGTTGAACATAACACATCAAACGTGAATAAACATACGCCCTAAAGTATCTCCCTTCCCTATACACCCCTCATAATAATGTGTTGACTTGTATGCACACAGGAAATCAGTAAGGCCTGCCTGCACGCACCCAGGTGGTGTCTAGTTGTATCCAACTGCATCCTTTGATTGCGGTTTATATATATTGCACTTGTATTGCTCACCTTAATGATATATTAATGCTCTTAAACAAAAAAAATGAAAAAAAATATGAAAGGCATCTAAAACAAGTGGGGACACCTGGCTTCAAATAAAAGTCCTTGCATAGGAGTAGATCTGGGACGGAAAACTCATTAATGCCTCGTATACGTCTAGCTTCAGTAAGCCCAAAAATAAAAAGTGGGTATTCATCGCCCCCCAAACCCCTTCAACCACACTGTTACTTTTATGGTTTGCCATGCATCATTTTGCAACTTTACAAGAAGGGCCAAGGCCTTTTTCTTCACGGACTGTAAACAATATTGCTGTTTTTGATATCAACATGATCAAGATGTGAATCAAATTATTACATTGGTCTCGTTCTAACTTGTTTTGATGTTTCAGACTCTGTCTTCAGTATAACAAATATTTAAAATGGTGAGATTATGGTAATGATGACAACCTTTTCTGTACTCTAAGCTGGGGAAGAAAGTCACGGGTTCATACGCTGGAGTAGGAAGTCTAGGGAGTTTCTCCTGTAAATTGGATAAAAGTATGTCTCTTGGTCACCAGTGCTCGTGGCATTGCTGACACTTGCTACAGGTTCTATCCCAGAGGACAGAATGGATGGGGGGTCTTCGCCGGGGCTGGAAAGTGGTCTTGTACATGGTCGGAAACTCTGAATATGTGATGACCCCTGGGGAAAGTCTTTTTGTAAATCGTCCCGTCCGAAGTAAGTAGTTACGATTGGCAAAGATGTTTTCGTTGGTGGACACTATTCTACATTCTTTGCCTCAGGGTGATAGTCATATCACTTCAAATTACAGAATTGTGAAAATGTTTCGTCTTTGTGGGGGGGTCTATCTTGAAGTGCAAGTAAGTGCAAGGTTATGGGAGAGGAAGAGTTATAGTTCTTAACTAATAATAATTATATGCAAAACTAGGCAATTGCAACCCTTGTGACTTATTAGTGACACTATGTTGCTAGGGTATCCAGTCAGTACAGTTGTGCACGTTTTGGGATCTTGAAACAATGTGCTGGCTGACTTGGGGTCAATGGGCAAGCATCAGTTTGATCCAAAAAGAAATTTTACCCTTCAAAAGCAAAAAATGGCCCAGTCTGAGTGACTCTGTACCCCCTGATTGAGATCCATTCTAGTAATGACAGTTTTCTTACCGCTTTATATAGTATAAACGGGTACATTCACCATCTTACTATTCCAATATTCATTAAAACCGTTTTGTGCGCTTTTGTTTGTTTTACATTTGGTTCAAGTAGCACCTCAAAAATACCTTTTTGTCTTAAGTTTTAGCCCATGCTGGTTTTAATTTAAATCCCAGTTATAACAATAAAGTATACAGTAAGGGTAAATGTATTAAAGGTTGTTGGTATCGTTCATGTATCGTATAACCATGGTGCCACATATATAGAACAAAAAAACTAAGCAGCAGGAGAGTGCTACGCACAATAGTGCACTCGTAATTACAGAGTGAGTGCATGACCACCGACTCAGGGTCATTTTCCTGTAATTGCTGCCCTAAATTAATATTTTAAACACTAAAGTTTAGCTGGCAGGAGGAGGATAAATGTTTAGATATAGGACTCAAAAAAATGGCATTTATGACACATTATTCAGTTTAAGAATTGAGATGTTGGTGACAGATAATTTATGTAACGGGCCATACGACAGCTAGTCCCGGGTGGATCAAGATAGTGTTTCCACTTTGGCCTGTTGTGTGCGGCAGCCCTGCAAGTCCCCTATCTCCTTTTAGTCTATACAACCCGATCCTTCACACAGCTACACTCGTCTCTAGGCGTCCCTCCTCTTCTCACTCTTCTCGCCTCTATGTCTCTCCATTGTCACTCCTCACACTGCCGAGTATCCCACGGAAGCCTCACGTCATGGCCCGCCCGCCCGCATGTAGGGCGCACAGGCACACGCACCGGGCCACAGCGCTGACGCACGCGGCCCCACAGGGCGGCCCGGCCCCACAGGGAGGCCCCCCCCTCTCGGTGCGCCCGTCACAACACCCTCTTCTCCCTATCCCTTCCCTGCCATCTCACTGTACCCCTCCATCTCTCTCTCAATTCTATGTCCTCTACCTCTATCACTCACTTTCCCCCTCTCTCAACATCCCCACCAACCTCTCTCAACTCAGAATACACAAATGTATCCCTCCTCTCACTCCATAGAGAGATTCTTGGGGCCAAACAAACACACAGAGGCTCCTGGCTATCGGAGACAGAAGTGTGGCCAATTCTGTATCGGACCAAACATTCAGAATCAAACCGTAAGTCCCACTGGAGACAGACCAGGCCCGGGACACTAATATTCACCTGCTCTCCCCCCATTCGGACAAGACCTAAATGATTACTTTTAATAAAGCCAAAAATCCTGCTACAACATGTATCATACCCTAGGTTTTGAAGAAGGATGACATTATAAAAATACAAAATTAGATAGTAGAGACATAATATTCCATACAAGTAAGGTCAATATACATTATCAAATGTATTAGGAAATTCAGCAACAACGGAGCTGACTCAAGAAGTTGCTGTAACTTTCAATCCAAGTAAAGCCCCACAGTATTCCCTACCCTCTGAAAATGGTAAGAAAATAAGGTGTACGACCGTACTATTAAGAATGTTATGAGGTGTGCGTTTTTTGTATTCAAAAGGTCTGCTTAATGCTCATTTGATCTTTGTTCAACATTTATACAGACTTACTGTTTAAGCCCTTCTACCTTCACCTACAAATCAGATACTCTTCATACCTATTACTGAAACTTGGCATTACTATATAACGTGCGTAACATATTTCACAGATACCAGTTATCGTGTTTGGGTGAATTTAAGCCACGTGTATATCTCTAGTGACTGGTCCATCTAAATAAAAGGATAACAAGTCAGTTGGTGATTTGCCTCACTGTGGATATTATCTGTGTCCAGTGGTGCTGTATGAACAGAGAGTGAGCCCTACCCGGGCCAGCCATATGATTGTGGCAGCTATATCAAAAACGTTTTCTCCTTGCATGACACAAATATTAAAGCAAACTGAATTAAAGTTTTAAAGAATTTATTTAGGACCAAAGTGAGATGGCACGTTCTTTGAAACTTTTAATTTAGTTTGTGTTAAAATTTGGTGTGCGACCGGGAAAAACATATTTTTAAAAAAAAAAAAAAAGGATTAGTAAGTAACATGAACAGGTACACAGGGATAGCACTGACATGTACACAGGGAATTAGCACTAACATGTACACAGGGATGACAATGAACATGCTACACAGGGATTAGCACTGAACATGGACCCAGGGACTTAGCACGACACCATGGGTACAAAGGGTATTAGCCGAACATGTACACAGGGATTAGCACTGAACATGTACACAGGGATTAGCACTGAACATGTACACAGGGATTAGCACTGAACATGTACACATGGATTAGCACTGAACATGCACACAAGGATTAGTACTGAGCATGTACAAAGGGCTTAGCACTGAACATGTACATAGGGATTAGTACTGAGCATGTACAAAGGACTTAGCACTGAACATGTACACAGGGTTTAGCACTGAACATGTACACAGGGCTGTATGGTTACAAACGCTGTTGATTTGGTGACAGAGGCCAGAGAAACAAGTTTAAGGGAGTTGAAAGTATCCAGGAGATGTACAGTAACTGAAAATTAAGATATCCAGGTGCTTATTTATTACACATGACACAATATGGAGCTGGAAGGCACTTTAGAGTCCATTGTCTTAAATACCAATAGGTTGTAAATTGTCTTGCAGCACCAGTAGGTGTCTTATGGGACTGTTTAGTAAATATGTACCTGGCAAATCTATTCTTAAAAGTTGAGTCCTATTTAGTTGACAAAGAAAATACCAATGTAATTTTCTTCAAAAGATTCCATCACCCTCAAAGAGACAATTGTAGTGACTGTCCATCTAAATAAAGGATAACAAGTCAGTTGTTGATTTGCACTCACCTGTGGATCTTATCTGTATTCCATTGGTGCTGGTATGAACAGAGAGCTGAGATACCCGGGCAGCCCATGATGTGGCAGCTATTCAAAAACGTTTTCTCCTCTGCATACACAATTATTAAAGCAAACTGAATTAAAGTTTTAAAGAATTTATTTTAGGCCAACAGTGAGATGGCACGTTTCTTTGAAACTTTAATTTAGTTTGTGTTAATAATTTTGTGTGCGAAGGAGAAAACATATTTTCTAAAAAAAAAAAAAAAAAGGAATTAGTAAATGTAACACTGAACATGTACACAGGGATTAGCACTGAACATGTACACAGGGATTAGCACTGAACATGTACA
>WSYH01012314.1:0-19016 GCA_036426205.1 Ascaphus truei | reverse complement strand
TGGGAGCCAGAGGGGACCGGGGCTACACATATATACACACATATACATACAGTACATACATAATAATAATAATAGCATGTTCTTCTATAGCGCTGCTAGTTTTACGTAGCACTTTACAGAGACATTTTGCAGGCACAGGACACTGCCCCGTGGAGCTTACAATCTATGTTTTTGATGCCTGAGGCACAGGTAGACACACACACACACACACACACACATTCGCTCACCCCCCTCCCCCATATACCTCCATCCTCTCTCTCCCCCATATCCCTCCATTCTCTCTCCCCCCCATATCCCTCCATTCTCTCTCCCCCCATAGCATGGGGAGAGAGGAGTGAGAGAGAGGGGGGGGGGGGAGAGGAGGGAGAGAGAGGGGGGGGGAGAGAGGAGTGTGAGAGAGGTGTAGAGAGAGGGGGGAGAGAGGAGTGTGAGAGTGAGGGGGGATAGGGACACTGGAAGAGGAGAGATTGTGAGAGCGCCCCCTGGAGGATTGAGGGGGCCTGTTTGAGGCCTGTGGAGGGGGCCTGCCGAGCTGACTGCTGATAGGTGGCCATGGAGGTGCCTGTCGGAAACTTCCCTTCTACCAGTCTGCAGCATGCTGCCTGGACAGGCATCTCAACGGACACCTTCCAACAGGCCACCTCTGCGGATCAGGACAGATTAGTTTTGCTGGCAGGGGTCTGGCATCTTTCCCATTACTCATTGGGCCCAGGACAAGAGGCCCTGCACACAGGACACACACAGGCAGCATACACACATCTCTATCCCCCCATGCACTGTGTGTCTCTCCCCCCAAGCTTTCTCTCTGTCCCCCATGCTGTTCTCTCTCCCCCCATGCTGTGTGTCTCTCTCCCCCCATGCTGTGTGTCTCTCCCCCCAAGCTTTCTCTCTGCCCCCATGCTGTTCTCTCTCCCCATGCTGTCTCTATTTCACTCCTTGCCTAGTATATAGTATAAAGTTTAGTGTGTGGCATAATAACCTATATAGTTCTGCTACATGGTATATTAGGTCAGTAGGAGAGGGTTAAAATGAAAATAATAAAATTTTAATTCGTCCAATTATTAAACACTCAAAATGTAAAAACATGGATAGTCCTCTTAATGGAGTCAGAGGAACGCATAATCAGTAACTATTCACAATTTATTAATGTGTATATGGTCCTCAAAGAGCTGCAGATATTAAATGATCTTAGTATCATACATAACAGTAGCAGTAACTGTATGAAATAATAACCATCTGATAAGTATATCATACTGTATGTGGAAGTGCAGCTAAAGACAAACAGGGACAACACGGTGGAGTAATAATATGATACTGATAGCAAAAATAGAGTATGTCCAGACATAGGCACTAGTATACAGTATCAAGAGCCCCCCCGTGAAGAGTAATGGTCCGGAAGGAATCATACAGTATGTTGTTATCCCTCCCTGGAGTCTCCGTATCAACTGGATATGACAGTGAATGGGAAATTCCTAGCACTGCTAGTTTTACGTAGTGCTTTACAGAGACATTTTGCAGGCACAAGTCCCTGCCCCGTGGAGTTTACAATCTATGTTTTTGGTGCCTGAGGCACAGGGAGATAATGTGACGGGATCTAGATCTTTTCTGCGCCGGGTTAACTGCTTGCTGGACTGCCACATCAAAACTCTGTTTAACAGCCTCCTTTATCAATACAAGGAAAGTGCTCATTTGTTCGTTGGAATCCCCTGCAGCTGCCTTAAGACAATCTTCACATAATTTCTTCCCTATTAGGGCTGGCTTCTCGCAAGCTGCGCACCATTTAGTTTTCTTAGCAGCCTTTCTTTTATGTTGCAGGGATTCCCCCGTACCCTTTGAAGATTCAGCTTCTGGGAGGGTAACCGCCGAACTATTTTATAAAAACAAAATAAATACTAAACATACACCCTGTATATATGTATATAGCCCATCTCTCTTTCCCATGTAGAACTAAAGCTAAAGGACTCACCTAGTCTTGGGAACTGAACTTTTAGGTGTCTCCATTTTCAAATCCATTTCCAGCACTTGGCTTCTCCCTGCTGAGCGTTCCATGCTGCAGTTTCTCACTCACACATACACACAGTGTGTCCGTTGCTTCTCTGACGTCATACAGTGCTCGTGCACGGCCCGCGTGTCTGTGCACGCATCTGCCGGCCGGAACGTGACGCGCGCGCTCCCGTGCGGTCGCGTGCACTGTTCCTTCTTACCGCAGCGTTCACGACGCTAGCGCGGTCAATTTGAGTCTTTTCGGCTCGCAGCTGTGGCTGCTCCCCCTTCCGTAGCGGGCTCCTAGGGTTCCTTTTACCGCAGCGTACCAGACGCTAATGCGGTGAGTCTGGGCCTCCACGGGCTCTGAGCTGCAGCTGCTATGCTCCCCCTCCTTCCGTTTGGTATTGGGGCTTCCTTGCATGTAAGCTTCCCGGCCCGCGGCTGCAGCTGCTCCGCACCCCACGGATGTACTGGGTTCCTGGGGCTCCCCCGACTCTTAGGGGTCTCCGTCTTGCCACCACCTGGGCGCGTCGATCGGAGCTTCAGGGCAGAGAGGCTGAGACCCTGGATATCTGCACAAGGTGCAGTAGGTGAGTCCCTTTACAAAATAAAAAATCCTACTCCCAGCTGTGAGAACAGGAAAAAGACTAAGGTGCAGGTAGAGGGAGGGGCCTTATATGGCCTACATGCAAAAGTCTATTTCCTGTCCTACCAAGAGTGAGAAGGGATTAACCCAAAGGTGCCCACTGCCAGGGTGATCAGGAAAATTATTTATGAGCACCGGCCTCTCGACAATGTAGTCCCCATCCTGCTGCACTTGAGGCAGCAAGTAAACAGATTGAAAACTGGAATAGGCTGATTTCCCTTCATTACCTGATGCTTTTCCAAGCCATGATCAATAGTGGAATGATTTATATTTATTAATTGGCAGTTCAGGACCTGCCGAGAGGATCTACTTTGACGTGGTTGCAGGCTTGATAGGTCTTGGCCAAAACATTTAACTAAATGACCCTTACTTATGAGAACACACATAGAAATGGGCTAAATAATTTGTCATACTGGATGTGCATTTTTTTGTTTAATTTTGTTATTTATTTATTTTTGAAGAATACATTTTTCTCTGGAGAGCAAAAGGAATGTTGGTACTTCTGCCTCTGAGCCGAGCATTGTGTTTTATGTCTTTCTTTATATAGCGCCATTAATGTACATAGCGCTTCACAGTAGTAATACGTGACAATCATAAATAACAAATAATATAAATAATAGGTCATGGGAATAAGTGCTTCAGACATAAAAGTAACATTTAGTAAGAGGAGTTCCTGCTCCGAGGAGCTTACAATCTAATTGGTAGGTAGGAAGAACATACAGAGACAGTAGGAAGGCATTCTGGTAAGTGCGTCTGCAGGGGGTCAAGCTTGATGTATCATGCGTATAGTATTAGCCACGGTGCTACTCATATGCTTCTTTAAAGCTGCAGTTCAGTCAATATCCTGCATGTTTGTTTTTTTTAATAAATCAGTTCTGTAGTAAGAAAAAATACTTTTAGCATTTTCTGTTTTTAAAAAAACAACTTTGAAAGACCAATTTTCTTGTATTCTATTTTAACAGCCATTTGCTAAGGCACTGCCCCTTCATGTCCTGTCACAAGCTCTGGCACACCCCTTTGTCAGCCCTGCCCTCCCTCTAGCACTTGTCAATGCAGCAGTGCTCATGAATATTCATGAGCTTCCACTGCCAGTCAAGCAGATTATAAACCAATGCCAGCTTTTAATATGTCACCAAATTTCGACCTATCAATACATGGAAAACGAATTGAGCTGCAGCTATACTGTTCTTTAGGTAATTAGAGATTGCACACATAAAACTATTGAAGTAAAAAAATAAATGTAAAAAAAAAAAAAAAAAAAAGACTGAACTGCAGCTTTAAGCAAGTGTGTCTTATGGTGGGTCTTAAAGGTGGATAGAGAGGGTGCTAGTAGGGTATTGAGGGAAAGGGTATTCCAGAGGTGCAGGGAAGTAAGTGATAAAGGCGGGAGAAGGCTTTAGATACAAAGGGGGTAGAGAGAAGACATCCTTGAGAAGAACGGGATGGTGCATAACGAGAAATTAGGGCTGAGATGTAAGGAGGGGCAAAAGAGTGTAAAGCTTTAAAAGTGAGGAGAATTGAGTGTGAGATGCGGGATTTGATCGAAGGGCAGTAGAGCGATTTCAGCAGGGGAGACACCGAGACAGATTTAGGAAAGAGTAGAGTGATTCTGGCAGCAGTGTTTAGGATAGATTGTAGGCGAGACAGGTGAGAGGCAGGAAGGCCGGACAACAGGAGATTACGGTAATCAAGACAGGAGAGAATGAGGGCCTGAGTCAGAGTTTTAGCACTTGAGCAACAGAGGAAAGGGCGTATCTTTGTGATAATGAGGAGTAAAAGCGACAGGTTTTAGAAACGTTCTGAATGTGAGAGGAGAATGTGAGAGAGGAGTCAAGTGTGACCCCTAGGTAGCGTGCTTGGGCTCCTGTTTGAATGATCGTACTTCCAACAGTAATGTTAAAGGAGGTAGTAGGGCCAGGTTTGGGAGGAAGTATGAGGAGCTCTGTTTTTGCCATGTTAAGTTTAAGGCGGTGGAGGGCCATCCAGGATGATATAGCAGAGAGACATTCAGAAACTTTGGTTTGTACAGCAGGTGTAAGGTCGGGGGTTGAAAAATAAATTTGTGTGTCGTCAGCATAGAGGTGATATTTAAACCAAAGAGATGTGATTAGGTCACCTAGAGAAAGTGTGCACAGAGAGAAGAGGTCCCAGGACAGAGCCCTGGGGTACGCCCATGGAGAGATCGATAGAGGAGGTTTTAGCAGAAGAGACACTGAAAGAACGATGGGAAAGGTAAGAGGAGATCCAGGATAGAGCTTTGTTCCGAATACCAAGAGTATGAAGAATGTGAAGGAGAAGAGGGTGGTCCACGGTGTCAAATGCTGCAGAGAGATTGAGTAATATGAGCAGAGTGTAATGACCTCTGTCTTTGGCAGCATGGAGGTCATTAGTTATTTTAGTGAGGGCTGTTTCAGTCGAGTGAGCAGTGCGGAAGCCAGATTGTAGAGGTTCTAGGAAAGAATAGGTGTTGAGAAAATGGAGCAAACGAGAGAATACAAGACGTTCAAGGAGTTTAGAGGCAAAAGGCAGGAGGGAGACAGGTTGATAGTTAGAAAGACAAGTAGGGTCAAGCTTGCTGTTTTTGAGTAATGGTATAACTGTTGCATGCTTGAAGGAGGATGGAAAGGTACCAGAGTAGAGGGAGGAGTTAAAAATGTGTGTGAGCGTAGGGATTATAGTAGGAGCAAGAGGTTTTAGGAGATGGGAGGGAATGGGGTCAAGAGGGCAAGTGGTAGAGGGAGAATAGGAAATCAACAGTGACACATAATCCTCTGATGTATGGATTCCGCCTTTTCCTTAAAATAGTCAGCAAAGTCCTGAGGTGAGATGGAGGCAGAAGAGGCAGCTTAGGGTGGTTTGAGTAGAGTCAAAGACAGGAGAGTCGGCGTGGGTTAGACTTGTGCGTGTTGATTAATGAAGAAAAGTAGGATTGTTTAGCTTGATAGAGGGCAGAGTTGAAACAGGATAGCATAAATTTGTAGTGAAGGAAGTCTGCGAGGGTGTGAGATTTCCTCCAGAGGAACGAGTGGAGGAACGCAGCATACGCGCGTGGGAATTTAGCCGGGGTCTGGGGTTAGAAGGGCGAGGACAGCAGAGAGAAAGCGGGGCATGTAGATCAAGAGGAGGATGATAAGGCAGAGTTATAGTTCCTGACCAGGTTGTCAGGGTCTGTAGCAGAATTGAGAGAGGAGTATGAGGAGTAGGAGGAGTGTAAAGTGAAATCAAAAAAAAAAGTTTTTAGTGAAAACCAGGTCTAGGTAGTGGCCATCCTTGTGGGTGCTGGCTACAGTCCACTGTTGAAGGCCAAAAGAAGAGGTTAGAGAGAAGGCGGGACGCCTAAGCGAGGGGTCATCAATGTGGCAGATGAGGTCCCCAAGGAGAAGAATAGGGGAGTCTGAGGAGAGAAAGAAAGAGAGCCAGGATTCAAAGTGAGAGAGAAAGGCAGAAGGGGGGTGAGTAGAGGTAGGTGGGCGATAGATGACCGCCACGAGCAGAGGGAGAAAAGAGAAGATCTGGACAGTGTGGGCCTTAAAAGGAGGGAAAAGCCCACACATCTCCCTCCCTAACCTACAGAAACTCCTAGACCAATTCAGTCAGGTCTCAGATTATAAGATTAACACGGATAAATCCGAAGCGCTGAACATATCCCTACCAGACCCCATTTGGAAACTGATGCAATCAAATAACAAATATAAATGGAACCCCTCCCACATAAAATATTTGGGAATAAAAATCTCTAAATTACAGCTAGCTGTACAAAGCGAACTACCCCCCCTATTTGACCAAATCAAAAGAGACCTCGACACTTGGAATACATACCAGATTTCCTGGTTTGGCAGAATCGTCTCCACTAAAATTAATATCCTCCCCCGTCTATTGTATTATTTCCAAACACTCCCAGTCCCAGTTCCACTAGCCGAATTAAGAAACATACAATCACACATCCTACGTTTCATTTGGAAACAACGTAAACCCAAAGTCCCAAGGTCGGTACTCATGTCCGCAAAAACAAGGGGAGGACTAGGGGTCCCTGACGTGGTTAGATACTACCAAGCAACCCAGCTCAGACAAGCAGTGGTTTGGAACAACCCCCCAAGCTCTAACTGCTGGCTAGAAATTGAGTCTCACTACTCAGCCCCCATCCCCCTTCCAGTACTATTATGGTCCCAAGAGTACAAAGAAAAAAGGCCCCAGAAGCTCGAGCTTGAAGCAATGAAATGCACGTGGTCCACTTGGCTCAAGAACAGAGGGAAATATGGCCTATCTTCATCCCCCTTCCAACTCACCCCTATTTTCGGGAACCCAGAATTCCCTCCTGGGTGCTCTCGAACCCAGTTTGGTCAATTTCAGGACCTAGACATTAGCATGGTTGCGTATCTGCTGGAGAATGACGCAGCTCTGTCCTTCCAAGAGCTCAAAACTAAATTTACAGCCCCCAATCTCCCCTTATTCAAATTCCTTCAGATAAGGCATTTCCTTGGAGCTCTATCCCCAACCTCGAAATTCCCCCCACTGACCAGATTCGAGTCCCTCTGTCGAATAAGAGCATACCAGAAAGGGCTAATTTCTGGAATCTACAGAATAACCGAGACCTCCCTCCCCCCACCCAACCACACCTATATGCAAAAATGGTGTGCGGATCTCAACACACCTATAGACCTCGAGGATTTGGAGGACGTCTGGGAAGCAGCTTCCAAAACTTCAATTTGTACCGTCACAAAAGAAAACATCTACAAAATATTATGTCAATGGTACCTGACCCAGAGTAGACTGAGCCAGATTTTCCCCGGCACAGACGATCTGTGTTGGAGAGGATGTGGTCAAAAGGGTGACATGGCCCACATTTGGTGGTCATGTCCGGAGATTCAGAAGTTCTGGACTAGAATCCAAAGACTTCTGAACGACACCTAGCTGGAATTCCCCCTAGACCCACTGACATATGTGCTGGGCAAACCAATGGAAGACCTCCCAGCCCCCGCGACCAGACTGACCTCTGCTATACTAACACCGGCGAGATGCTCGGTTACGGCGGCCTGGAAGCAAGTAAAGTCACCCTCAAGAAGGACAGTAGTGAATAGGATAAACATGGTTATGAATATGGAACGACTTACGTGTTTGCTGAAACAAAAAATGCCCCAATTCCACAACACCTGGGAACCCTGGCCCTATTCATGAGCCCCACCCCGCCATAGGCCCTAGCCAACAACTAAAAAACCATAACTGGGGAAAGATCGGAGACCCCCCAACCCTTCATCCCACCCCCTCCCCTTCTTCCCCTTCTCTTGTCGTCCCCACCTATCATCCCACCCTCTGTCTCCCCCTCTTTTTCTACTATATAATCAGGAAAAGGTTTTTATTGAGACATTTGATATACTCAACAGTCATGCACCAATGACTCCGACGCACGGAGTCTTGGTCTTGATCTGATTGTAACCACTGTTTGTACTTTTTATATATGTCCTCAATAAAGGAAAAAAATTGGAATTAAAAAAAAAAATTAATTTATTATCAGAAATCCTCTAAAATATAGGTGGTATAAAAACAATGACGCAGAGTTGGATTCCTCAACACCCCTGTAGGTGTTAGAATCTATTTGATAATGAAGGAGTGGAGGTAAACTGTAGTACACGATCTCCTTAGGTATAGTAACTAAATGAATGCTACTCTAATATCCCATTAGTAGAAACAGGGATAAGAGTGTGTTTGCACTGAAAATATGCTTAAGGGTTAAAAGACACAGTAGAATGATTCCAAGCTTTAGTGATCTAAAAAGCTGAACAAATGAACATACTGCATACAGATGTTAATTTCTATAGGGAATAGACCACTAAGTCATACATTAGTTCTGCATGTGCTGGTAGCCGCTCCGGCTGTGGTTTAAAACTCCCATGCATGCCAGAGTGGCTACCGGCTATGGAGGTCTGTATCTCCAGAAGCAGGGTGTCTCGGAAGCTTAAATTAATGGGGTTCACCTCCTGAGACCCCGTGCTTCCCTTGGGAACCATCAAAGCTGACCTACATATGCCCGAAATAACTTTACAATATGTTGGTGAGTGTACCTTTTGTTACAGTTTGTGCACAATTTGATTAAACCATTGTTAATGTACTATGCTACTGTATGCTTACAAAGTGTGAAATCTTTTTGAAATTGTAAGTGTTTAATATCAGATCCACAGTGATTGCTTTGTATCACACCATTGTAAGTCTGCTGTTTTGCATGTCTACCAACTTCCAACATACTGTAATATCCCTGGCGATATATATTGAATCTTCCTTAACTGATGAAGAACAATATTATTTTATTAAGTTGGAAAAAAAGAGTCAACTCTGAGTGTATAAATACTTTTTATTCAGGGAGTGTAACTGGTTGGCTATTATCTGGGGGAACAATGTCAGTCACGTGCCACAGTACATCTCTTCTTACCAACTGGAACTTGATAATGTTTCAGGATTTAGTATTTTTTTCCCTGCATGGGCATAGTTGTATTGTATTGTATGTCTTTATTTATATAGCGCCATTAATGTACATAGCGCTTCACAGTAGTAATACATGTGGTAATCAAATAAATAACAGATAATATAAATAACAGACCATGGCAATAAGTGCTTTAGAAATAAAAGTAACATTTCGGAAGAGGAGTCCCTGCCCCGTGGAGCTTATAGTCTAATTGGTAGGTAGGTAGAACGTACAGAGACAGTAGGATGGAGTTCTGGTAAGTGTGTCTGCAGGGGCCCCAGCTTTATGTGTTCAGAATATCCACAGTGCTATTCATATGCTTCTTTAAGCAAGTGTGTCTTAATGTGGGTCTTAAAGGTGGATAGAGAGGGTGCTAGACGGGTACTGAGGGGAAGGGCATTACAGAGGTGTGGGGCAGTCAGTGAAAAAGATTTAAGGCGGGAGAGGGCTTTAGATACAAAGGGGGTAGAAAGAAGACATCCTTGAGAAGAACGCAAGAGTCTGGATGGTGCATAACGAGAAATTAGGGATGAGATGTAAGGAGGGGCAGAAGAATGTAAAGCTTTAAAAGTGAGGAGAAGAATGGAGTGTGAGATGCGGGATTTGATCGGAAGCCAGGAGAGGGATTTCATGAGGGGAGATGCTGAGACAGATCTAGGAAAGAGTAGAGTGATTCTGGCAGCAGCATTTAGGATAGATTGTAGGGGAGACAGGTGAGAGGCAGGAAGGCCGGACAGCAGGAGGTTACAGTAATCAAGACGGGAGAGAATGAGGGCCTGAGTCAGAGTTTTAGCAGTCGAGCAACAGAGGAAAGGGCGTATCTTTGTTATATTGCGGAGGAAAAAGCGACAAGTTTTAGAAATGTTTTGAATGTGAGGGGCGAATGTGAGAGAGGAGTCGAGTGTGACCCCTAGGCAGCGTGTTTGGGCTACTGGGTGAATGATTGTAGTTCCAACAGTAATGTGGAAGGAGGTAGTAGGGCCAGGTTTGGGAGGAAGTATGAGGAGCTCTGTTTTAGCCATGTTGAGTTTAAGGCGTCAGAGGGCCATCCAGGATGATATAGCAGAGAGACATTCAGAAACTTTGGTTTGTACAGCAGGTGTAAGGTCAGGTGTTGAAAAGTATATTTGTGTGTCGTCGGCATAGAGGTGATAATTAAACCCAAAAGATGTTATTAGGTCACCTAGAGAGAGTGTGTACAGAGAAAAGAGAAGAGGTCCCAGGACAGAGCCCTGGGGTACCCCCACAGAGAGATTAATAGAGGAGGAGGAGGTGTTAGCAGAAGAGACACTGAAAGTACGATGGGAGAGGTAGGATGAGATCCAGGATAGAGCTTTGTTCCGAATACCAAGAGTATGGAGAATGTGCCTTATGTATCCTTTGGAGGCCGGCACAACTCTGACATCACTAACCATGGAGTCAGAACCTGTGACCACTCCCATCCATACATAGGGCACCTCACCAGGGTGTGAGGGCAAACCTCCATAATTACTGCTGGCATGCCCACAACTTACCAGGCCTTACTGTCAGCAGGAGAGATGACTGTAGCCATTTTACAAGACCGCTACATTCTCCCCCTGGTGAATCCCATCGTGCTCGCTGGGACCTAAATTTGCATACCTTCCTCCAGGAAGCACTGTAACACAAAACATAATTGTTAACATCACACAGATTTGCACAATACAACAGAAAAATGACTACAGTGACATCCCGCCAAGCCCGCCCCGACCAGCAGCCACGAGCCTGCGTAATGTCTCAGTACCCCCTAATAGTAGTGACTCGGGTCAGGTTTCCTAACCTCTCTACCACCCATGTCCAGGACCGTGACATGATAATGTCTAGGCAGTCCCCTCTCGGGCCTATAGGTCACCTTGTGTTTATATATGTTCCTCCCTATACTTCACACTCGCATCAGGTGATCTATCCTGTCCTCTGCCTTCCTTCCTGTAACTGCACTCCCCTTATTGACCAGATACATTTCAATGGTTTCCCTGAGCCACCTTTCTCTATTTTCTTCTATCTCCTCCATGAGGGGTTCAGGGACATAAGGGTACTCCAACCCGTGGGAAGACTTATATCTGGCTATTATTGCCCGTTCAGCTCTACTGATCCTGGTCAGCTCAGCATTACCTGCCCTCCCAGGTAGCACCCATGACAGGGGTTCGTCCGGATCCACAGGGTCTGATATGATATCAGGTCCCATGGGCTCTATCTCCCTGTGTTCTATCTTGAGCCACCTCTCCTGCAACTCCCTATCTCGTTGCTCAGGGGTGAATTCTCCTACGGCCCACCAATAGTCTACTACATCCTCCCTACGGATGAGAAACCGCGTACGGTCCATCCAGGCTACATAGCCTTCAAAGAGTGGGGCCCACCAACGGTGTTCTTTGAACTTATGCGAATCCCCTGAATCGCTTTCGTCCGCATCCCCCCCAGAGAATACCCCTGATGTCCGTGCCGATCGTGGTACGGACCACCGTGATGATCTCAGGGTCTTTTTCTCTGGTTCGTTGGTCACCGGAGGCAACCACCGGCCTACCGCGGCCTTACCCAACTCTCCCCCACCCCGAGAAATGCCTTCCGTAGCGCAACTGCGCTGTCTCTCCCCAGTCCGTCTCACCTCCTCCTCCAACGGTATGTCCATAGATTCTAGGCTAGGCGGGGAACCCGGGGACCGTGTGATTGGGGCAGGGGTTTTACCTAGGGCGTGGGGCTGGGCGTAAGGGCAAGCGAATGGGCGCCACGGGGCTACGACCCGTTCTCGGCTGTCCGTAGATTGATCCAATGAGGATAGCTCACCCTCCTCAGTCCTCGGATCGCCCATCCAGCTCCTGGGCCTTTGAGGCGATCGGGAACCTTCCCCCGATCGCCGAAGCGTCGCTGCTTCCTTCCCAGCGGTTCCGCCGTCGCCACCGGAAGTGATGTCCTCCCCGGAACCGGAAGCGCCACCATCTTGGGTTGGACCCCCATGCGGGATCTCTTCCTCGATGACGACATCCGGAAGCTCCGCCGTCGTCTTCACCGGAAGTGAGCCCACGTTAACTGCCATTCAAGTCAATAGCTTAGTGAATCCCTGTCATTATTTTTGACATGCACACCATTTACTTTATTAATTTAATGGGATTGCTTATTTATGTTTTGCCTTTTATCTATTTGTTACTTTCTCTGTTATTAAAGTCCTTATCCGTGCCATTACTGTTTAAGTTACTCTATATTTACATAGTTGATACTGAATGTAACCTTGACTTGTTGTCAGGACCCACCCACTGACTCTCCCCCTCCCATGTATTTCTCCCTGTAAGAGACGTGTTCAGAGGTACATATAATGGAGACCGATTGGGGTGAAATTATATCTTGGCTTTATTGAGCCTATTCCTTAATGCAGGCAAAATATACAAAAACACAAAATAACAAACGCCTATCCCTGTGTAAGGGCTAACTTACTTCCCCAGTACCTTTCTCCAAGGCTGGAGGGAAAATCTCATTACCACCCTATTCCCCAAAGTCTCAAGAGATACCTTAAAGCAGGTGGCCCTTCATGTCAGTCTCTGGTAGGTTCCTGTGTCCCCGTGTCCAGGAATATAGGTCTCTGGGTGTCTTGATCTCTGTAAAGCCTTTCTGTTCAAGACCTCTGTGTGCAGGCTTCTCTGCTTTCCTCTTGTCAGCACCCTTGTGTACTGAGGAAAAATCTCCTTTCTGTTTCTGGGAACAGGCTTTTTCACAGAGCTGTGATTAGGCAGATGGAGTGGTTGATTGCAGGTATGCAATTAACCAGCACACTGCTGGATTAGAGGCAAGTCTGTTAACAGGGATAAGACCCTGTTACATACCTCCCCTGTTTGTGGGAAGCTTGTGCTTATCATGGCCAAAGCCCATCCTTCCACTCTCATTCGAGATATCTCTGTGACTTGAATGAGAGTGGATGGAGGAAGAGAATCCTCAGTCCCGCTGGGATTGGAGCCCTTTGTCCAGTTTATTTGTGTCTCCTCCCGAAGGTGCTTGAGATTAGCACTCCTCATTCGCTCGAGAAGAACTTTTTCCAAGTAAAGTCTTTTTACCGAGTGCGCGGTCATGAGATTTCCCTTGCGTCGGGCGCACCTCTTTTTGTAGGCAGATTGTATGGCGACAGTTGCAGAGCGTTTGAGAGTAACCCTTTGAGCTTTCTGCTCTTGAAGCTGTCCTTCTGCACTCTTTCCACTCCATGGTATTGCCAGTTCAGCTTCTTTGGGATTGAGTTGCAATTCCACCTCCACTTCCAGAGAATGTCCCATCTTTTCTGCTTCATCAGCTAAGGATTCTTCCGGTTTTGATTCTGAACGTATACCTTTTTTTGTTGCCTGTTGGATGGCTGAAGGTTTAGCTAGTGCTTGTTTAGGTGGTTCAGACTTTCAAACCTTGTTTTTCAGATGAGCAGTGTTCCCAGCTCTCCCTGTACCCTTTTTCCTTTGGGTTTTTGTGGCTGTGGGATACTGACGCTTGGTCAGGGTCAATACTTGTCCTTGTAATACTGTAATCTCATCCGCGAGAGATTCCTGTTTTTGGAGTGTGTCTTGCAAGTCTCTTCTCAGGGAATTTATCTGTGCACTTTGCTTTCTCTGAGTTTGTATCAGTGTCTCCTTCATATTCTGGAGGTCTGTAATTTTTGTCGTTAAGGTTGCCCCTGCGTCTGTTTTCTCCTTGGTGTACTGACTCAAGGGGATGGAACAGACTCTCTGTCTCTCCAGATCTTGCTCCAGTTTCTGGGCCTTGTCATGCTCCCTCTCATACAGAGTCACCTGTGTAATACCTGTATGCCCGCAGACCTGGCCAGTCCCCAGTACTGATTAGGTTAGGGTTATAACATGCACCCACAGCAGTGAGGGCGTGCCCGGAGTGTGGTAGTGCGTTGCCGGGCCTGTAGAAAGAAGGTTAAGGTATACTTGCAAAGCTTTGGGATTCAGAGTTCGGATAGTGATGTCCGTGTGCCAGAGTCTAGGGCAATAGAGAGCAGGATAGTGATGTCCGTAAGCCAGAGTCCAGGGGTAACACAAGGCAGCAAAGTCGTATCCGTAAACAGGGTTCAAGGGCAGGAGAGAGCAGGGTAATCCAGTACAAAGCAGAGTTCAAGTCAGGGAGATCCAGGGGTAAGCAGGAGCAGGAACAAACGCTGAAAGACACAGGAGAGCCAAGCATAGGACTGCACACACAGAGGTTACAAGAAGCTATGCAGAGCAATGAGCTAGAGGACAGACAGGGGTTATAAAGGAGGGAACACCAATGGGAGAGAGAGGAGTAGTAGAGGGTGAAGGGAGAGGCAGCAGGGATAGGTGAGAAGGAGAGAGGGAGGAGACAGGTAAACCAGAGAGGGAGATGGCTTGTACAGCATGGGAGGCAGAGCCAGGAGTCTGGGGAAGATTACAAGAGGAGCGTGTGCGCGCGCCCTCTGTAAGTTTGGGGTGCGCGCGCACACAAGCTGTGTCAGGAGGCGTGCGGAGTGCCACGCCGCGGGGGCACCCGCCGAGGGAGGAGAGAGAACCGGAGGAGAGACTGCAGGAGGTAAGGGGACCGGAGGGGAGACAGAGGGAGGCCGCGAGCAGGGAGTACTGCAGAGGGGATTGGGTGTTTGAGAACATGCGCGCGCCCTGCCGGGAACGCGCGCAGACACTGGGAGAGTGTAAGGGGATGCCGCAGAGGGACGGATGCGGGAGGAGGAAGGGAGAACAGAATGAAGAGGCAAGGAAGGGAGATCAGAGGCAGTGGAAAGCGCGGTGCCGGGGACACATGGAGAGGAAGGAATCCCCTGAACTGTCACAGCCTGGTATCGAAGCTCTGCCTCCAACTATGCTCTGGTGACATGCAGCGTGGCCATTAGCTCCTCATACTGCTCTGTGGGGACACACTGAGTATTCAGACATTCCTGCAGCTCTTGTACCTCATTAGCAGCCTGCAGATTTTCTTCCTGCAGAGTTCGCTGCTTCTCCTTGGCATTCTGGAGGTGTGTATGCAGACCTTGTAGTTGGTTCTGCAGTCGGTGCTCTGCTTCAACCTTTTCACCTTCCAGTAGTTTCTTTATTTTTTTGAGCTCATGGAGCTTTTCATTCTTTCCATTGACGTGGTCTGTCAACTCAGAATTGTCTTTTTCTAGTCTTAAATTCTCTCTTTTTCCAGTCTCTGCAATATTCAGGGCCTCCTTGTAGTCCGTCTTCCATTTTCACACCTCTGCTTGGAGACTGACTGTCTCCTGGCGTGAGACTTCCATCTCTAGGTTGAGGGTCTGAAGCTCCTTCTGAGAGACTTTGAGATCTATATTAAGATTGACAATAGTTTTTTTAGAATTGTCCAGCTCCTCAGCGAGACTGTGAAGTTCCTTTTTGGAGACTTTCAGTTTTGTGCGGCAGCTGCCGATCTCGTTGTGTGAGGCATCCAGTGCTGTGCGGAGAGTATGATCCTCTTTTTGGGATATGTCCACCTCTGTCCGGACACTGTTGACCTCCTGTTGTGAGGCATTCAGTTCTATGCGGAGAGTGTGAACCTCATTCTGAGAGACTTCCACCTCTCTATGGCACTTGCAAACCTCTTGCTGAAAGACTGTAATTTCTTTCAGTGCCTCCTCATATTTCTGATTCAGGTTAGACTGATTGCTATCAGATTTGCTCTGTTTTTCATCCATGGCGGTAATAGTAGCATTTGCTGTAAATAGATCTGTCTTTAGATCCTCCAAGTCGGTCCCGGATTCAGAGTACATTGCGAGAACAGTCTTCTGTAGCTCAGCATTATCTTCCCTCTCCAGTTTCAATTGTTCCTGGAGCAGATCACAGTCACGCCTGGCAATTTTCAGGGCATCTTCAGGGCTGGTCAAGGGATCGTCACTCATTGGTTCTGGGTCCGCTTCCCTGGTATGGTTGGTTGAGGGTTTCTCACTACTAGCACCGGACAGACACTTCTTTGGGGTACACGACTTCTGCCTTGGGCCCTCTGAATATTCGGTCATCCGCGGGACAAATTCTCAATTTTCTCTAGGCTGCAGGGCATCTCGGACCCCCTTTTCCTCCGCGGGATCTGCAGATGTGTCTGTTCCTTCCACGGTAAGTAAAGATCTTTTTTTCTTTTTCCGCCTTTTTGTTTTTGACGACTCCATCCCATCAGGGATACTGGGGTCTCCGTCTTTATTTGAAACTTCAGCAGCTTCACTGTATCCGCCATGTTTTCCTTGCAGTTGCGTTAGGTGGCGTAATTATTCAGCGATCTGCTGTTCCCGCTCTTCCTCCTGCCGATCACATTCATCATCAGAGAGCGGTCTTTTCGATTCGTACCGAGTTCAGGCACCCCCACCATTCTTGGGGTGTTTTGTAGGTGTGATTCAGTTCGGGTTCCCCTTAAGAGATGTCTTCCTCCTTATCGGACTGGAAGGGCCACTCTTCCATGGGGTAGGGTTCATTACAGGAACGCTGCATCTTGTCCTCCATTTTGGGGCGACCAGGTGTATTTTTGTTCCTGACCTCAGGAGGCGCTATTGCAGCTGTTGCCACTGTTTTTGCTAGAACCCCAAATTGTGGTAAACCTACAGGTGGGCATATTTTACTTGTAGAGATCGCAGCTCTCACAGGCAACTCTGTAGACTTTTTCTTCCCTTTGGTAAGTTTTACAATATTAGCAGTTCTGCGCATGCATTCACTCTCATAGTCTGAATAAGGCCGGAAGGGACACTGCTCCATGTGGTGGAGTTCTTTACACCAGGAACACATTTTCTTCCCCATTTTTTCAGAGTCTGTATTTGACTTCAGCTGGTCGGCTATTTTAAATTCCCAGAATCAGTACCTTGCGTCGGCCACTGTCTGTAAAAGTTTCCCTGCTTCAGCACAGTCTTGCAGCTATTTTCACACTTTTCTGCATATACTCCATTCACAGCTGGTAGTCCTATGCGGTGTGGCAGCCTTTACTTCCAGGATCAGTACCGCTCGTGGGTCACCATCTGTATTCACTGCTTCAGCGCAATTTTTTTTAAAGAAAATAAACAAAGCCTAGCTCCTTTGGAGCGCTAACTCACTTCTTCAACCCTGATTACGGCTGGAAGGCAAAGCCCCTTTATCAACAACCATATTACACATTATTGTGATAGGCAAGTAAGGTTTACCTGCTTCAGCACAGTCTCTCTCTCTCCTCTTGGGATCGGGGAAAAGAGTCCATCTGTGGTTTTATGCCTTTGTTCAGTGCAGTGTACTGTAGCCCTTTAATTCTGGTCTCTGTATGGAGGCGTGGGTTCGAATCCCACTTCTAACACTATGTGTAAGAGACGTGTTCAGAGGTACATATAATGGAGATACCTATTTGCACTCGCTAAACCAGAAATGCTAGGCTGGGAAAGATTCAATCCTTGGAGTAACCTCCATAGCCATACATAAACAATATTAAAATCACATTTATTTAACATATATACAAGAAATCTTAATTATTAAAACGCCACTATGTGGCTCCAGGGGGGCACAGAGAGAAGGGTGAGTAGTCAGTGAGTGCTTATAAACTCATCTGGACAATGAGAAACTCCAATTGAGTTCAGGGCAATGTACACATAATATATACTCCTTCTTGAGCTCTCTACAACAGTTCACTGTATGCTAACAGTTCTGCGAGTACCCTATATACTGTAAATGGAAGTCCACAAGGGTAGAGATTGCTGCTGTATTGGTTATCCCCTATGGGGCTATATAGTACTTGTATGGCGTCACCCTATATAATATGCAAATAACAAAGTATATGCACCCCCAGTTCTGACACTTTGTAGTCATGTATCAGGTGTATGGGGTACCGTAATAGTAGTAGTATGTTATTGCAAGTAGGCTGACTTGGGGCGCGCCGTCCGGTTTCAAAGTTACCAGTCAGGGCGTCACTATCATTGACATGGCGCCGCCACTACTTTAAACAAGTGCGTCGCTGTGCCTGGGGGTAGGTGCAGCCATTTGTGGCTATCAATACCAATGCGCAAATGGTCTACCACAGTATTAGGCTTCTTCTTGTCAGTATACAACCTGATGGTCTCTCAGAGCTGTGTGCTCGCTCTCGATCTCTCTGTGCTTTCGGATGACGTCACCGGAAGTGCGTCATCACGTACCGACGTACGTTTCACGCTCGTGGGCGCTTCGTCAGGGCAATGGGAGTGACTATTCTAATCTCCTCCCTGCTTTATGTGCTGGAAGGTCGGAGGCGTGTGTCATCTCTCGTCCAATCCAGTGAATGTATAACTAGGGGGACAGGTGTATCTGGTCTCCATAATGGAGTGTAATGATGGTTGTCCACCTAATGTGTACTCATGTTGCCTTGTCAACTTGTCTGAGTAGAGAATGAGATGCTATGTGTTCTCATATATTGCAGGAGTGGTTTCACATAGGTTTTGTGTACATCATGACTGCAGTTTAGATACTGTACACTTAACTGTACAAACAGTTCACAAACTTTACACGATACCCCCCTCACCCCAGTCCATCTGTTTTTTTCTGAAAAGACAAGAAAACAAAAAATTAGTGCAGTTATGTGCATACTGTATGGCATTATACTGGAACTACTGTATACTGTAACTTCTGTTAAATACTTTGCAACCAGATGGCTGGTCCTGCTCTATCAGGAAAGAAAAAAATTGACCAGTTAGGTGCATATTATGGCATTGTGTACTGTATAGCTACTCCATATTGGACTACAGTATACAGTTAGTACTGTCAAACTAGTCTATACTGGAACTACTGTATACTCTGACTACTGTTAAATACTTTGTAACCAGATGGCTGGTGCTGCTCTCTCTGGAAAGAAAAAAATTGAGCAGTTATGTGCATACTGTATTATGGTATTGTGTACTGTATAGCTACTCCATATTGGACTACAGTATACAGTTAGTACTGTCAAACTAGTCTACTGGAACTACTGTATACTCTGACTACTGTTAAATACTTTGTAACC